>WHSE01000399.1:0-19190 GCA_012295165.1 Asparagus setaceus | reverse complement strand
TCAAACAAAAGTCGGTCAAAGCTTAAACAGAGGTTGAGATTAGCAACTCCCAAATATTAAATTGACACTTCCCAGCTAAAATGGTAAGGTGATAAATGGGCCAGTGTGGGGCCAAGCAACATGTGTGCTTTTTAATGGGGAATTCTTTGGCTCTTTCTTTCTTCAGAAATTGTTTTTCTTTACGAAGTGAAGCGAACCTGGACGCCCCTTTCACCTGCTGTCTCCATCTCGTAGATATTTTCTAATTGGCACGAACAAGCAGTTCTCGGCTTTCCCATTTTGATTTGCACCCGGCACCTCACCTCGTCATTATCGCGCGGGTCCCCTTGGTTGGTCACCGTCTGTGTGGTCAAGTCGTTGGGGTTGTGACACGTTTACTTGGCCTGCAGGGGCCAACTGGAATTGAAAATTGTAGCTTTCTGATTGGTGGCCTCATACGTCAAACAGGAGGGAAGACAATTACGTCTACGTTAGGCATTTATTTACTAATTAATAATTAATGACTGTCGTTTAAACTAACAAGAAAATATCTCATACTTTCGGATTATCTTGTTCGACCCGCAATACATCGGACTGCCACCATAAAACTACTAAGGGTTCATCGGTCGAGGATTTTTTATCTGGACTAGTATTTTTTTTTTCTGGGATTTAACTTTAAAGTATTATTAGTTTAGAATTAGGGTTAGGATTTTAACTTTATGACGTTATTGGTTTAAAACTAGGATTTGAATTTTAACTTTATGACGTTATTGGTGAGGATTATGATTGGAATTAGGATTTTAAAATCCAAATTTCAATCCTACCACTAGTAGAAAATGAACAATCTAGACCAAAAACCGCCTGGTTGTTCAAATTCCGCCTAGTTTGACCAAACCACTTAATTCGCCTGAAAATCTTAGAATATTTCCGCCTGATTGACTCAAATTAGACGGAAAATCCGCCTAAATTGATCAAACGATTTGAAACCAATCTAGACGGTTTATTTTTCCGCCTAGGTTACAATCTAGACTAAACTGAGGGCAACCCAGACGGAAAATCTAGGTTGAAACCTAGACGGAAAAACCGTCTAGGTTGTAACCTAGACTGTTAACCGTCTAGGTTGTAACCAGACGGATTTTCCGTTAGGTTTCAACCTAGATCAGATTGCCTAGCCAACCTGCATCTTATTCGCCTAGGTTTTAACCTAGACGATTTTCCGTCTAGATTGAATTTATCGCAACCTAGACGGATTTTCCGTCTAGGTTGTAACCTAGACGATTTTCCGCCTAGGTTGCTATTATTTCGTGGAAAAAATGAATGTGATTTATTCTGATTTTACATTTACCGATATACAAATCAATATATATTTACAAATAAACAAAATGTAATACACATCCAACTATATTCCAATCCAATCCAATAATACGATCCAACAATTCAATCCAATAATATGCATCCAACAATCCAATAAACTGTTTCAACAACCCAATCCACTCCCACAACCACAACCAACAATCCAATGCACACATTCGTGAATCATTTATTTACAACAAATATACAAAGAATCGAGTACAAATAACATAAAGTATTCTTGCAAATAAATACTGCTTAGTGTATAAAATTCCAAAACCCAAACCTCACATCTTGTCACCGCAACGGGTCAATTATCGCCATCTCCACCGAAAGTCAAATTGATTTTGTTATAGAATCATGTGAATTTGACATTATATCAAATCTAAATGTTTTCTTTATGTATTAGTCCCTAAATATTCAATTTAGCATTAGTTCCTTATGTTTTCACTTTAAAGAAAATAATAAGCAATTATTGAATTTTTCGTGGACCGATATGCAATAGAAATATTTTCTACATAGTATGTAACTATTAAATATTATGGCACCAATATATAATTATATGGACATTTTCTGCATTTAAAGGAGTCATATGTAATTATAATAGAATTTATGAACTCATTTTGAAATTGGATTAACACTAAATAAGATACCGCTACGCTTCTTTCAAACCCAGACATTCCGACTGAAGTTATAAGTCCTATAACTTCACCAACGCATCGCCAGGTATCACACCTACCAAGCAACCTATAATGTAAGACATGACCTCGCCCATCGCGGGCCCTCAACACAACAAGATTCATCTCCTTAGTCACCGAACGAGCAATTGTGGTCCACCCTTCCACGTGAAAGCGGAGACTCGTAGAACAAGTGGCATAGCGTAATACCGGATGGTGCCGTTGACGCCGGCCAGATGACATGGAGGATGCAAGAATGATCTAATGCCCTGTAGCTCCAACACCGCAATGGATATCTTCTCCTATTATTATGGGTGAAAAGGAACCACATAAGTTTTATGTTCAATTTAATAAATTAAATAATCTTATTATGTTTATTATTCAAAATACGCTAATATTCACTAAGTACTCATGAATTTTTATCAAATAGCAAGGTTATATCAATATTTAGTATTCGCTTTGATTGTTTACCTATTATATCCCAACACGCTCGAGTAAGATTGATGTTATCCTCATCGATAGCATGTGAGGATCGCTCTCCTTCTCGCTCTCCTCTTGAGACATATGCATTCTGCCATCCTTTGTTGCAAGTTCAAACCTCCTACATAAATTATCAAGATTAAACGCCAATTGCAACTTTGAGAAAAGATCTAAGAAAATTTAAAGAAAATTCAGAATAAATTGATTATCAATTCTAAATAAGTTATAATTAAGTCTTACCACCAACTCGAGGTTTGCCTTCATCTTATCCTTATTTTTCTCATCACTATACCGACACTCAGTTAGCATATGCCAACTTTGCCTTTATGTTCATCGGATTATTGATTTTCCTCGTAATTTTATAAATTTATGAGACTTTGTCGTCATATTAAGCAACTAAGATCTTTAAAAATTTTAAATAATATATACCCGCTCTCGACAATAATCATCCTCCAGATAGCATAGGAGTGTGAACCCAAGTGGTGGTCATGTAACTTTTTCCTCTATTTACCACCCCTTCGTTGATTTGTTCTTTAAAAATTGAATATCAAGAAAGTTACAATGAATGAAAATATCATGACATGTATATAGTATATCATAAAACTAACCCAGGCGGCCTCGTCCCAATACATGAGGAGAGTCAGAAATGAAGCTTGTCAACCCTTTCATCAATGTTCAAAAATCACCCTCCTCAGATACTTGTCATATGTTTCTCGTTTTAATTTGATGTCTCCACTGCTTGAGGATGGTTTCAACCTTAACATTAAAAACATAGTTCCAAGCCCTCGAAAGTCCTCAAGACAAAAATATTCGTAAAATAGGAATGCATATTTTAATTACGATAATACAATATCTATTGCTATTCAATAATAAATGAATAACACTAATAATTACCATAAGGTCCTTCCATATCTGCCATATGTCGGCCCACCTGTAGTTCCTTAAAATTGAAATAATGGATTGACAATGCTTGCTCTAATGCACAAGAACCCCGATGTAACTATTAAATCTCCTCACTAAGCACCAATAGGTATGCTTCATTATTCCAAATAATAATGGCTCTCATGCCCTTGGTGGTTGTTTGACTCTGCTTGCCCTGACGCCGTCTCCGCTATCCGATCCGCATAGCACCTATAATAATAACAATATGAAAATATATCATGTAACTAAAGAACACGTAGCCACATTACAATAAAATTAAAAGTGCTTACTATAGGACACCTATAAAATTTACCTTTATCTTCCTCCCTTTTTAGCTTCGAAGAACGGTCATTCTAACCTCCATTATAGGCATGATCTCATTATACCTTTTATCCGCTAATGGGTGGTGCTTCATTGCTACTTTTCTGGAGGTAATCGCCCTGAGGTAGGGTAGATGGCGATACTCATCCTGCCTTGGACCGCAAATCAAGATGAGATGTTGGAGAAGAGAAGGAGGGTGTCCATGAGTCTCCAATCAATTAATAAAGAGGATAATTAATATAAAAAATTAATAAATCACACCTATAATTGATAATCGAGTATTAATACATGTCTCATGTGATTGTTCCGTGGTGCACCGGATGGCCCGTGTCGAAAACCCAAGTCCGTGATTCAAAACAATATGAGCTACATTACTAGTCATTTAAAAAATTTATGCAACCATTAAACCAATTGTACCCGCGATAAGGCGATATTGGTGGTGCACCGTGTTGGTCTGGTGTTGAAAATCGCCAATCAAGAACCAAGAAACGATATAAGTTAGATGACTAATTTTTATTTAAAAATTTATTAATATATTAAATAATTTATACCAGTATGAGGATGTGGTGGTGGTGGTGGTGCACCATTGGTCCGTATTGAAAACCCCACCGCAACCAAAACAATATAAGTTAGATGACTAATTTGAGAATAAAAATTAGTTAATATGTTAAATAATTTATACCCTCATGAGGAGGTGGTGGTGGTGGGGCACTAGAGGGTCCGGGTCTCCCTCATAGGACCCGAGCTCGGGTGGTACACCGGTCTTATCAATGATTCTTACCAATAGCCTCAAATTCCTCATCCAAAAATAAATTATCAAGAAACTCAATAATTAATATCATTCTTGAGCAAAACAACCCATGACTCCACTGCTTTGGGTTACCCTCCTATCATCGGTCTTTAGCGCTCGAATTTATACCCATTGACAATATGTTCATTATAACGCCTTACTGTAGTAAGGACGTTGTGCATGAATAATAATTTCTTCGATAATGTAGTGCCCTCAAAAGTGATGTTTCAACCTAAGCAAAACAATATCGCTGAATATTAAAGACAATATTACCTTAAAGTTCGCTAGAATCATACAACACTTACATCAATTCGAACCAAACTCAAATTCGCTCTTATGTTTTTCTCAATAGTATGTACCAGATTCCTACCGGTTATTTCATTCCTAAGCTTCTCCGTGTGTCGCCTATTAATACAATACATAAGATTATATTGATGAGTTAAAAGTAAATTATTATATAACATCCATATTACTTTTTTATTTGTTACCTTCGATAGTCTCTCAAAATATCAAGATTTTCTAATACATATGCATGAATTTGATCTAAGTCGAACTTGAATACTTTTCACGCTTCTTATCCTTAGGTGGATTCGATATGGGCTTTTCTCACGCATGTAACGTGATGCAAACACAAAGCATTCGTTGGCCACATATCCTTCACCTATCGAACCCTCCTCGATGAGCTCGACATAACATAGTGTTTCATGCAACCCAAATATCTACGATAATTTGAAAATAAGCAATTATTATATGGAGTCAATATAAGAAATGTATACATAAGTAAAGAAAGGTCATGAAATGCCTAACCTTTCAATCGGATACATCCAACGATAAGTAACAGACCTCAATAATCATAGCCTCTTGCAAGATGTTGGGTAAGATGGACCATGATCGTAAAAAGAAGGCGGAAATATCACTTCCATATTGCATAAAGTAACTCGGATATCCGCTTCAAGTTTATTAAATTCACCCACATCTATAACTTTAGAGCACAATTTTCAAGAATCCACAATACTCAATAATAATCTTCGACGCTTCTTTATCCATATTGTTACTGAGTAACCGGAGCAATTGATGAAGAAGGACGTGGTAATCATGGGTCTTCAAACCTAATAGTTTCCTCTCTTGCACTGGACATTATTTGATATGTTAGAAGAGTAACCATCCGCGATTTTACCGATTTGAGAATTTCACAAAATCTCCTCAGACCGCCAACGACATTGTAACACGAGACGGAGGCAACTTCATTCTTTTGACCAACATCCTGCATGCAAATCATTCAATATATTCAACGCCAAGTCTTGGCGAGCCCGTAGGCCATCCTTCGACTTATTGGCATCCTCAGAAGAGAGTTGACACTATATTATCGCAAACATTTTTCTCAATATGCATCACATCTAAGTTGTGCCGGATTTTAAGCTTTTGCCAAGAAGGTAGCTGAAAGAAGATACTAAATTTAGTCCATCCTCTAGGCAATTTTTGGCTTCATCCTCATCTTGCAATCTCCTGACAGCTCTCTTACGCTTCATTGATTTTTTCTTTAAGGAGTCTCTTACTCGAAGCCATGCTTAGAATAACGGTTTTTCCAAACCTTATTTTCGATACCCCCTGCAACCTGATAATCTCATCTCCAAATATTTGACGCTAAGGCTATCCTCTCAACCGTGCCATCAAACATAGCGACATTTTTCAAACTTATGACTCAAGGGTAACCACCTTCTATTAAACCAATAGCGCTCTTTCGGCTATGTGCTAATTGAAAAACTTCAAATTTCGACACATACCGGACAAGCAAACTTGCCCTTCAGAGACCAACCGGACAGATTAGCATAAGGAAAATCATTAATCGTCCACATTAAAATAGCACGTAATCTAAACGACTCTTTAAGATGAACATCATACGCCATTACACCCTCATGCCACAACCGTTTACCATCAATTAGCGGCTCCAAATAAACGCCAATATCATTCCCCGATGCGGCTTTTGCTGTATCGAACAACGAGTATCATATACTGTTTCATACAAAGCAATGGAGGTAAATTATATGGCATTAATACTATCGCCAAGTAGACCACCGTAACTCATTACCCCAAACGGATTGAATCCGCCGCTAGATAAGCCCAACCTGATATTTCTACAATCATCGCGAAACGGGATAGATTTTATCAATATGCTTCCAAGCTAAAGCATCGCCAGGATGTCTCAATTTACCATCATCTATTCGATCATCTTTATGCCACCTCATGTTCTTTAAGGTCTCTTTGTTCATATACAATCGCTGCAATCTAGGGACCAATGGAAAATGACGGCACCTTTGCCGAATCTTCTTCAGATCCCTCTATCGGTGTCCTCCCCGTTGAAGAGTTTTGCGTTGTTTCCACCGAAACTCCACACGTCGACACTCGGGTCTTTATTGGCTTTATAGTATAGCATACAATCGTTCTGACATGCATCGATTTTATTATAATCAAGACCCGAGCGGAAACAATCTTTTCACCGATAAGTTGTTCGGTATGCTAGCCTCTCCTCCAGAATAACCGTCCAAGCAAATCTAGAAGCATTTCAAAATAATTATCACCATTCCACTCGTTGTCTTAATATGTGAGTTTCAAAGATAAAAGAAAATCTGAGTAATCGGTACAACCCTCATATAGCTCCTTTTCATGATCTTCTACTAGCTTCATTATCTCCTCTACATCCGGCGTATGCATATCTTCAAGATTTTCCTCACCTTCGACATCTACGACCTTTTCAAAGATCATTTCGATATCATATTCAATGTCATCTCGTATCATCTTCCCCATTGTCATCGATATTATTTTCGATCGGACGCGGAAACCATATCATTGAACATTCTCTGTCGCCTAACCGTAGCCACCGGACGTACTCAACATGCACATTCGCCTCATCTTCACCGCAATCTTCTCCGTGATATGACCAATATTTATAGTTCTCATCAAAGCTCGATTTAATTAGATGGAGCCAGATATCATTTCTATTCAAGAGCTTCATATTCCTACACCTACAAAGTGGACAATACATAGCACCGCTTCTTAGATTTCTGATTCATTTCGCATACCGCATGAATGGCCACATCCCTCCTTATATCGCTGTCACGAAATCTTTCAAGTCGAGGGATATCTATCCACGATTTGTCGAGTTACCCTCATCCGTAAATTTTATACAATTATTAACTTCAATTAATCTCACTACTTTCATGTAAATTTATGAATCGCCCTGTAATAATATACACACAACTTACATCCTACCTCTCATACATACATCATTTAATAATTAAAAATTTTCTCTTAAATTAAATTTAAAATGTATATAGGAAATAATTACCACAATCTACCATGTCATAGGAAGGCTTCTATCCCATTAAGATATAGTTACTACATTCAATTCAGATTTTATGTTTTCATTTCTTCGCAAAGATTTACTCGGCTGCTCTCCTCAGACACCGTATGATGTTATAATGCGTATTGGCAAAGAAACCAAACGCAGTAACAACATAACGCTTATTGTACACGGAGAACAACGAATACGTATACCAAACTTTCAAGAAATGAAAACATACAAAGTATACAAAGTTGAATGTATGCACTACTATATTCCTAACCCGTCCGAGAAGGACGATCCAATAATTACGATTTTAGTTCCAATTCTTTCTTCTTATAATATAACGAACGATCATTTTGGGTAGAAAATTTCATCTCCTACCCAAATATGAGTCGATATCTTATATATTATACGCCAAAAGAATTGGATGTAATTATTGGACGGAAATCTAGGGTAACGCTATCTTTTTCATTCACTAAATTGATATATAACACATTATAATTTATTATAATATAATGTATTATATATCACTCTATTTTATGAAATTTTTTATTTCACGTAATTTCAAGATCACAAACTCATATCATCACACATAATTTTAGTACGCATCTAAACTTAGTGTAAATCGCTATCATAATTCGTGTTCAATTAGAGTTAATCTTTAACTAAGTATTCAATTAAATTTATGATTAATCGTGTTGTTTCGTGGGATGGTAATTAACTGAATTTTTTATTTAGTTTTATAAACTGTTACTTGTTAATTTTACGTCATAATTTAGGGTATTTAAACTAAATTCAGAATAAACAAAATAAAATTTGAAAACTTGAATTTTTAGAAAAAATAATACCTTTAGGATGAGGCATGAGATCCCGATGACGCCTCCGAGGCGATCGAGCAACATGGGAGGAGGAGGGTGCACGAGGAGGGGTGTAGCGAGGAGGAGGTGGGCTGGCAAATGAGGAGGGGCGGAGCGGATGGGGGAATGGAATGGAAGGAGGAGGACGAGGGGGGAGGATGGATGGGGTGGAAGGGGAGGAGGAGGGGTGGACGGAGGCGTGGAGAAGAAGGGAGGGAGGAGGGGACGAGGGGAGGGGCGGATAGGGTTTTTTAAGTCACATGGAGGTCGAGGGAAGGATCGGGAGAGTTGGTTAGGTTTTAAATTTTTTATGGTTCATCAACCTAGACTAATTTCCGGTTGGATAAACTAGACGGAACTCCGTTTAGATTGAAACCTAGACGGAAATTCGCCTAGGTTGAGTTTTTAAAAATTAAAAAATTAAAAATTTATTTTGATCAAACTAGACGGAAAATTTCCGCCTAGTTTGATCCGCCTAGTTAGCTAATTATTCTACTAGTGTACTCTATACATTCTAGTGAGAAAATTGCAAGAAAAAATCCATGTTAAAATTAGTGGATTGTGATCTTTTCCATAGCAAATAGGTAATATTAAATATAATTAGTATTTAATTTGTAAATAATAAAAATATTAAATAATTTAAGATTTATATTGAATGTTTGACAAAATATTGAATATTAAATAATTTAAGATTTATATTGAATGTTTGACAAAATTTTCTATTATACTTAATGTTTATATATTGAAATATACAAATTAGTGGTAAAATTTAATCTTAAATTGTAATCATAAAACATCATTAATTAAATAATAATTATGTTTCTTGATAAAAGAATAATTATGTTTGTTAATAGTTATTTAACACTCAGTCCAAGAATCCATTTAAAACTTTAAAAATCATTCTAAAAGTCCAAAACTCTAACTAAAATATCCTAGTCGTAATCCGAGTCCTAGAATATAGGATTATTGGACAACAATATTTCTAGTCTTACCAAACAATCCCAAATGAATAACAACCCCTAAAGGATTTGTTAGTTCATTTCCTTAAAATATAAGAAATAAAATTCAAGCAAGGATCCTATCAGAACTCCCCGCGTCATGTGGGATGTTTCGGACCGTTCAGATGCAAAACCGGGGGTAGTGTTGATATTTTACTGCCCCCTTAAATGCTCAGAGCACCCCCACGATAGGATCTTTAGTCATAACATTTTGTGTCTGAAACCAATTCCATTACTTTCCATGCATTTCTTAAAAATGCAAATATCCTGTTTGCTTCGGCATGATAACAGGCAAGCACAACGTTTTGCAAATTGGGAACTGTTGTAATAGGCATTTCGACTATCATATTGGGCCTAATTCATGGTTTTGCTAAACGTAAGTTGGGCTCTTTTGCCCAGTTGATGTTTCCAACTTCCAAGGCCAGACCATGACACAACTGTAAACAGTAGGCAGCCCAACTTGAACTTCGACAACTGTTTTCTTCTTCTTCTTTTATTATTATTTTTTAAATTTAAAAAGAAATCGGAGAAGAGCAAAATCCTCGAGAGCCAGAGCAGAGACATAAAAAACTCGACAATTGCAAAGCACCATTAGATTTGTTGCCTTCATCCATGTGCATCATTGTTTGCTAGTTGGTAGAATATATATATTATACGCTCACCATCTCGAAAGTTCAGAGCCCATGACACGATATATAATCATGCATGCGTGCATTAAGAGTAGGCAGCATGTGCATGAACCCAAGTGGGCAAATTTAAATTGAGTTGTCGAAAGATTTGCAGCAGATTCTAACTGTAAGATAGCCACTAAAATTGGGCGGCAGGACATTGAAGATAAAGGTCATGCATGTGCGCGCTCGCCAGATTGGTTATAGGGCTCATTTCACCTAACCCTCCGGAACTTCAGGGGCTCCTTTGCACATAACCCACCGGAACTTTGGGGGCTTTTGCACATAACCCATCAGGACTTTGTTTATTCCACTTAGCCCCCAACAACTTGTCCGATTTAACCACCCCCAACCGAAGAAATTTTTTTTAAAAAAAACACCGTGAACAGCTCACATGGCTCACATGGCAAGCACTAGACATTGAAGGGCGAATATGCCCCTCTGTTTTTGTGGGATTTTTGTGACTAAAACTGAAATTCGGGGTGTATTTAAAAAAACAATTTTGACCATTAATGTTTAGCTTCCAAGCAGTTTGTTGGGAAAAATATTTTTTTCAAAATTCAAGGGGTTAAGTAAGACACCCCAGAGTTCAAGGGTGTTTAGTGGAATAATATATTTTATTATTTATTTATTTATTTAATTATTTATTTTGTGGTGGTTTTGGTTTTTTTTTTTTGGGTGGGGGAGGGGGTTGGTTTGGCGGTGTTTGGGTGGTTAGGTGAATTAACCCTTTAGTTATATCATTGACATGAATAAGGAATTTTTCTACAAAGTGAAAATAAAGACAAATAATAAAATATAAAAAATAAAGGAAAATTAAGAATAAGTATCGTGTAAATCTAATATACATTGAAAAAGGTATTTGACATTTATTTGATGCATCTGCAAGTAACCCCTAATTGTAAACTAAATAAAAGATATTAGGGCTTTTTCGATATTAGTCACTGAATCATTAAAGTCTCTATTTGCACCACCAATTCTTAATTATTTTGAAATTCATCCCTTCAATGAAGAGCGTATAGCAGTTAGAGGAATTAATTGCTATTTGTGGCCCCAATTCTCATATGTTATTCCAAATTAATTCTCTAATTGAAACTTATACTCTTGATTGGAGGGACTAATTCCGAAATAAAAATTGGGGGACCTAATAGCACAATGGTTTGAGGGACTAGTTTCAAAATATGATAAATATAAAGACTAATATTGACAAAACCCAAATTATTTTTTGACGGATATGCAAGTGTTTTCTGCTATCAAGGTGTGGCAGGGCCTTAACATTATTGCTTATGTCATGTGTCAATTTATGTTTGAATCCCAACCAAGTGTTTCAGTTAGGGAGGCATTTAATTTTTTGCGTTATTCTACCCATATACCCCTTAAATCATATGTATTTGCAAAAATACTTTCTAAATCATCTCAGATTTGCAAAATACCCTCAAATCTTCAATTTTGAAGAAAATTACCCTCAGTACAAGTAATCATCAACTAAATAAGCTAACTTGTAATCGCTAATATAAAAATTATCAACAAAATAGTCAAAATTTAGCACTAATTTGATGATTTGTTGATTTTAGGGTATTTTATCACAAAGTTGATAATTTGAGGGGTAGTTTTGCAAATACTAAGATTTGGAGGGTATTTTGCAAATACCCATAATTTAAGGGTATATACACAAATAACCTTTTTTTTGGGACGAAAAAGAGGCATTTATAAGGGATGTTTAATTGATATATAACTATAAGGAGGAGAATGAAAACAACATGTAAGTTAACGTGATTTGTACTGATCGATTTTTTTTTTTCACTTTCAAAACCAATCAAAGATGACAATCAGAGATGTACGTAGAAGTTTACGTGCCAATAATACTAACTAATTGCCATGTATATATTTCCTTGTGATGCAAGTTTAATTATCTAATTACTGCCATTTAATTATATTGACTCCCGCTTGATGTGAAAGCTTGTGCTTTGTTGTTTAGGTTTTGTCATCACAATACACGTGGGAAGGAGTAGTACTATATATTAGTATAAGATGATAACGATTTCGGTGATAATATCATTAACCGTAACGACTTCACTTTGCTATCAAGAAAACGTCCTAATTCAGACTCCTACTCCTCCGAAAGCCACAAATTTGACTGCTTGGTAAATTACAATAATCATGCAGTAAAGGACGATTTCATTGATGAAATTTTTCTTGCCACTTTATCGAGTCAAAGTAAAGCATATCATGATTTGATTTGTTGGGGCTGCATAAAATTGATGCCATATGCTCAGCGATGGACTTTAGTGTAGTCTATGACAATATATGATTAATATATTTTAGGGTTTTACTAATGGGTGCCTAAGGGCACCCTAATTTGGATAAGATATGCTATATATGGACAAGTCTCTTCAATTAGTGATTAATTGCAATTAAGGCTCACATGTCTACTAATTTTACCATTTATTAATCACTCCAAATTTATAATGCTTAAGAAGACATGATTATTTGAATAGGCTTTGAGCAAACACACCAATTTTTTCATTTCATCTCCGACTTTTGAACTTATCATTTAACTACAATCATATGCACGTAATTTTTATACTTTTAAACTTATCGAACTACAATCATATGCACATTTAAATTTTCTATTGTTGAACCTATCACTTATTTTGGGCTAATAATTTTGCAATTATATTTACATTACATAGAGTTTAACTTAAATAACAATAAAATACCACTTGGTTAAATTTAAATACATAAACTTTGAAAAATGAAACATATAAGTAAAAAACAAACATAAAAATACTTCTTTAACATAAACAAATTGTAGAAAATTAAAAATTTATATTATATTTACCAAGAAAGTATAATGGAATTAAATTCTTTTTGATAGATGACGCCTCTTTATCTAACTTTATTTTCAATAAAACTAAAAATAGATTGAGTTTTGTTCTTTTATTATTTTAGAGGGGAAATGTTATATGGAGGAAAGTGAGAAAAGAAGAATTTTTTTTCGAGGTATTGTCTTAGTTCATATAATCATATGTTTTAAGCATTAAATTTGGAATGGTTTATAATGATAGGATTAGTGGACATTTGAGCCTTAATTGCAGTTAATCATTAATTGGGAGGATTGTCCATATATGTCATGGACACCCGTTAGAAAAACCCTATATTTAATAAGCGATAAATCTGTCCACAGTTTAAAGGCATTCTTGCGTTTGGTTCTTAATCTCGCTCACTGATTTGTTAAAACTGACGCGGTTCAGGGCTAGCTAATACATATAAATTGAGTGATACTAAATGCGAGTCGGTTTTGAAGTAAATAGAAATCTGAACAACTTTTAAAGAAAAGTAAATAAAAATATAAGAAGCCCCTATATACAATACTAAGAGTACAAGTCACTATCTTTCTTTTATATTGATCCTTTTCGTGTTTTCAGAAAAGTATCTTTCTTGGCAAATATGTTTTATTTTAATATTTTGCATTTCTTTGCTAACCCTTTCCCATAAAATAGGAAATTTCTCTCATAAAAACAATCTTCTAATAGATAGATATCAAAATAATATTAGCGGTATTGAATTGCAAGCACACGTTAGAGAATATTGAAGCAATATAAATTATCAATATTAACTGCAGAGGGTGCTTAACAAATATATATCGGCTAAACTACCAAATTGACATTTAAAAGTCCTGTTTACCACATTGGTATTTAAAATATCTCCGATGACGTTTGGTATTTAAAGTGGACTTCCGGTAACAATTGAGTCCAAATTTTAATTCGTTACGTTTCTTTGGAAGGATTTCTTTGCACCCCTAACGCCTTAAAATCATTATATTTTATATCATTCTTCTTCTTCTTTCTTCCTACCCTCTCCTCAAACCCATCCCTTCCTCAAACCCATCCCTTCCCACCATCTTCCTCAAACTCATCCCCTTCCTCAAACAATCCAATATACTGAGAGCTCGAGCAAAGAAAATCCTCGTGATCTTTAGAACAATCCTTGACCCAAACTCATCTGCCACTTCAAGAGCTCTCCGTCGATTATTGGGGGTTTTCTGAAATTAACTCTTAAATCAAGAGACTAAATAGCAAATTCAATGATTTGAGGGACCAATTTCAAAGTATTATACAATCAAGAGCGAATGATCTCGAATCACGAAAATTAGCCTTGGTGGCACTCGGTTACGCATAGATTCATCACGAGGCCGAGCTAGGTTTGAGGAAGGGGATGGGTTTGAGGAAGAGGGTGGGAAGGGGATGGGTTTGAGGAAGGGGGTGGGTTTGAGGGAGAGGGTGGGAAAAAAGAAGAAGAAGGGTATAAAATACAATAATTTTAAGGCGTTAGGGGGTGCAAAGAAATTTTCTCGTCGGAAAAGTTAACGCCGACGAAAATTTAGACTCAGTTGTTACCGGAAACCCACTTTAAATACCAAAACGTCATCGAAGATATTTTAAATACCAATGTGGTAAAACGGGACTTTTTTAAATGTCAATTTGGTAGTTTAGCCAATATATATCCATCACACCTATTATTCCGTTCCTTGAACCATTTTGGTGTATCCGAGGCTTGGTCAACACATAAGACAATATTTAGATACTTTTTTCATTGAGGAAAATAATTTCATTTTGTTCGCTAGTTTATTATTCAAGGATTAATATATATGTATAATTGACTTGATGATATATCATTCCGACGGCATATGACAAAATAGCAAAGGGACTGGATTTTGTAATTGTTAGCTCTCACTCTCACACCTAATGCAAATTGCAATGCTTGTCAAAAAAAAAAAAAAAAAAAAAAAAGAAAAAAGACTTTTGTTGTTGTTGTTGCTTTTTTTAGTTTGACGAGGAAACTTCTCCGTGATCCTTCGAATTATGGGTATCAAACCCTCGAATATGGCTAAGGGACACCACAAATGTACGGCTCTTTTTTTTGTTTGGCGAGGGAACTTCCCCATGATCATTTAGACCATGGGTGTGCCTTAGGTATTCTAGAAAATTAAATTCACATGGATGCTCTCTAGAAGAGTCGAACTTGAGACTTTATAGTATTACTCATAGATAGCTTACCAATTCAGCTAGACCCTCTTGACTAGGAGACATTTGAACTTACGTCTAGTAGCCATATATACCGAAAGCTCACGCGGTTTCTCGGAATGCAACTGTGCATGACTTGTTCAAGGCATACCTGATTCTTGCACTATCTAAGTGTCCCTTTGTAGGTTAGCTTACTTGCATGATCATGGCCAAGATGATTACATAAATAAATAAATAAAATGAAAGCTATGCTATAATTAACAAGATGGGGACCTACTTTGGTGTTTAGACAAAGAGGAACATGTCAAGGGTCACCTTTGTTGTCTCACATTTTCATTATTTTTCCTTCTTATACATATTCTTTTCAATTTTTTATGTGGTTATTCTTATATACCTATTGACTTCTTCAGTTTTCATGTATTCCCTTAAAATCTTATATACCTAGCTATTAACATACTCTTTATTTTTTATTGAAGGATCATTAACAAATTTATCATCACGTTTGAATTAGATGGATGACACAAACAACCATAAAATTTGTCTATCGTTATGAAGTGGGAAGGGAAACGAGGCGAAACAATCATGGCAAGCGGTGGGACTGACCGGTACGACCGGCAAAAATCCTGGCGATTTACTGGCTGGTCAAACCGGTTACGGGTAGATTCGGTAGTTTCCTGTTTTGACTTGTTTTGATATGCTATTCACGGGTTAGGACTCCTATTGGGTTATGTATTCAGTTCTGAGGCTTATAAAAGTGGTCTTTCAGGTCTAGGGTTAAAATGGATCTAAGCCAAGGAGAGTTACATATTGTAAAAGAGAGGTAAAGAAAAATAAGGAGAGAACTTTAGAGTTTTGAGAGATCTTTTGGTGAGATTGAGAGAGAGGGTTTCTGATGATTCTATTAAGAACATAAGAAAGATTGCATCTTGTAATCTCTGATAAAAAGAAGGATCAAATCTCTCCCCATGGACGTAGGCGATTGCCAAACCACATAAATCCTCATGTCTTTATTCTAGTGCTTTCTTTTACTGCGGATGTTGCTTTCTCTTTGTTTGAACAAGTTTTCTTAGGATTTCCACGTCACCTGGAGATCAATAATTTGTCTACAAAGAAGGAGGATATCTACTCGAGGGTTTTGGTGATGCTTCGCAGCAACACTTCCGATTAATCGCCTGGAGCACTACAATCGGACGCTTGCCAACAATTAGTATCGTAACATCGTGATTCCAACAATTGATATCAGAGAATATGGTGATACCAACATTACTGTTTCATGTGAAAAACATACTGTGTTAAGTACATTCAAATCAGCTCACAACTATTTAAAAGCAATAGAGGATCATTATTAAGAGAAATAATTCTTTTAACTCAAATGGGTGACAGGAGGATCCACTAAAAAAATTATATACCCCTATCATATTCCACATATATATTATTTTTCTGGCTCCCTAATAAGGTTTAGCATGCTAAATGTGAAGAGGCCCCTACTAAGATCAAAGATCATTAAACTTGGAAAATGTGTATGAACTGGTCACTAAAGTCTAGTCGTTGAAGACCTTGGTCATAGAATTAGTAGGCCCTTGGATAATTATATACGTACAGAATTAGGGAGAAGGTTGTTTTGGCTGAGCCCTTAACTGCGTCAACCTTTGATCTACTACTGAAAGCAACCAAGACTAGCTAAAGTTATAGAATTATTATTAAATAATATTAATTGAAAAAATAACGACGGGAATGAAGGAAGATAAATCTGGCAATGTGGCAGATCCGTGTAACCCTTATGAATAAATTTGTGATTTATTATTGTTAGAACTTTGTTCGGGAGAACATTGTTCGTGCAATATCTCTTGTTTGATTAATAACAAACTATCATTTGGTACTAATAAGTTTGTGAGATGATATATTTTAGGAATAAACAGTACGAAAAAGTTTCTCGTTGGTTGCTCTTTGTTTTTCGTATTTTATTTTCCATCAGATATTCTTTGTTTATCCTAAAATTTATAGCAATCCTATTCACCCCCCCTAGGCTTGCACCCGTTTCCAACAAGTTGTATCAGAGCCAGGTTACCCATCTTTAGGTATCATAACCTAGGATATAGATTTCAAGCCTTACCACCGCTTCAGCTTTTCTTGAAGAACACGCCGTCAACCGACCCCCTCTTTTTGATGGCACCAATTACACATATTGAAAAGCACGTATGAAAGTTTTTCTATCGTCCACTAGTTTAGATGTTTGGGAGAGTGTAGAGCATGGATATAAGGAACATACTACTGAGGTAGATGGTATAATAGTTGTTCTAACCAAGGATAAGTGGACTCCACAGCAAAAACAAATTTACACTTATAATACAAAACCCATGAATGCTTTATATTGCTCTCTTAATGCTGAAGAATTTAACCATGTTTCTAATTGTTCTACTGCTCAGGAAATTTGAAAAACACTAGAGTTACACATGAAGAAACTTCGTAGGTTAAAGAGGCTAAGCTTGCTATGCTGGTGAGCAAGCATGAGAATTTCAAGATGAAGGCCTCTGCGAGCATACAGGAGATGTTCACAAGATTCACTGATATCGCGAACAAGTCAGAAGTGCTAGGAAAGGAGTATGATAACAAGGAGCTTTGTAGAAAAATAATTCGCTCTCTATCTCGATTGGGAACCAAAGGTAACGATAATAAAAGAACTTCAGAATTTTTCTAAACTTACACTTGATGATTTTGTAGGCGATCTTATCACTTATGAAGTCCGATTGAAAGAGAGAGAAGATGCCTCAGAAGAAGACTTAAAGAAGAAGTCATTAGCCTTACGTGCAAGGAAAGAGAAATCTCGATCAAAGAAGAAGATAGAATCAAGCTCGAAGTTCAAGACGAGGATGATCAACTTGTTAAATTCTACAAATCTTTCTTCAAGTCAAAGGATGGTCATACCTACAAGACAAACAGAATCATTATATAAGTGTTTCGCAGAAAGTGGTTTTCTTTGCGCCATTTCAAAACGCTTTGAAAATGAAAACAGTAAAGCTTATAATGTAAATCTCTCGATTACAAAGAAAACAAGCTCACTCTCTTACAAACACCGAACGTAAGCCACGTAGCAATCTCCCCGCTATGCGGGTTCTTTGCTCAGATCGGGACGCTCGTCCGTGGACCACCGAAAGCAACGATTGTCGGATTGATCGGGTTGAGTCTATGCTTCAAAGAAAATAAGAACTAAAGCAAATATCTTAGCGAGGTAAGATATCTACTCTTCCCAAGAATTAAGGCAAAGCTTAATCTCGAGGAATCTCCACGTGGATGACGCTCTTGAAATCTCCTTTGTTGCTTCAAATCGGAATCTCCTTCTCTCTCAAGCAGATCTCTCCAAGTCTCGTGTGTAAGGCTCGATTATCGATCTCGATCCCTCCCGTGGGTGTAGGGGGTATTTATAGGCTTCAAGAGACTAAACTCCAAAAGAACGTGGGTTGAACGCAGAGTGGCCGAGACAGCTTGTTGGTGTCTCGGCCCAAAGTCGCTCGCCGCATGCTGACATTTAATGTCTCGCCAGAACTTTCGCCTACTTGTGAGACAGCTTGGACCGCTCGCAAAACTGCCTCGCACCGGGCGGACTTTTGGTTGTTGTAACTGTTCTCCCTCTTTTAAGGCACGCTTAAATGCCCTATTTTCACGCTTAGTGGGTGTATTTTCAACGTAACCGCCACTAACGCGGGTGAACGTATTCTCACGCTAAAAATTCAAATGGGCCCCACAAATATCGATGGAACACCCAAGAGAACAATTCAGAC
>WHSE01000398.1:0-19329 GCA_012295165.1 Asparagus setaceus | reverse complement strand
TCGATTCGTGGATATCCTTTTCATTAAAGGAAATTAATATCACTATAATCAATGTTACGGAAGCTGCTAGGAGGACTAGGCGTTTGAGCCAACGCCTAGACGCCTAGACATTTGGATACTTTTTGAATTATTTAATTATTATGTTGACAAAAGTATATATTAAATTCATATAAAATTGCAAAAAAAACATAAATAGCAATTTTAGATCCATAATAAACCATGCATAATTAAATACTGAATAGCCAAAATTGTAACTAAATACTAAGAAATATCACCATGTTCAACATAAGATGTCATGTCACCCACGCAAATGGTCAATAATATCACATATTTAGAAGTCTAATCCTGAAGAAGAAAAAAACATGAATTGTCTAAATGCATAACACGGGACATAATCATATAATCTAATCATCATTATCATGGAAATCCTCCACCACATGATTGATATCCTCCGAGTTGATGTCCACATGGTCCACATCCTTGTCCGTGACATCATCGTCAGAGGCAAGAGGCTCTTCTTCTTCGGTAGTAATCATCGACGGTCCTGCAGCTTATGCAATTCTCTCACTACTTCGGTTTGTCA
Source organism: Asparagus setaceus (assembly GCA_012295165.1). Classification (NCBI taxonomy): domain Eukaryota; kingdom Viridiplantae; phylum Streptophyta; class Magnoliopsida; order Asparagales; family Asparagaceae; genus Asparagus; species Asparagus setaceus. The sequence goes on along the minus strand of WHSE01000398.1, from coordinate 18,746 downwards.
CAACCTCAGCCGCTTTAGATACATCCTTCAACATTGTCCAAGTAACTTTTAAACCCGGATAAGTCTCCTCCTCGCCGTCGGAGGGAACTACTTCTAAGATCCATGCATGTGCCATAGTATGATTATTTGTTTAGGATCCATGCACGTACCATAGTAAGATCATGTGTTGCCAGCACAACTTTGCCTTTTCCTCTCCTCTTCTTTTGCTTAAGTCTGACATTGAACTTCACAAATACAAGATCCTCTAACCTTTTCGACTCCAATCGGTTTGTCTTCTTCATGTGAATCTTTAAAGAAGAGAAGAACAAATTAGTGAAGTCATACATGAATAACTATTAACTTCGTCTTATTAATTTTAGATATTCATGTAATTTACCCTCTCAAATGTGCTTCAGCTCCTCTCGCATCCAGAAGAACTGCTAGTGAGGTTAAGAACCTTCATCGCCAAGTTTTGTAGATAAGGACAATCACTGCCATACATATACCACCAATTAGCTGCAAAATATATTATTTCAGTTGAATTCGCTACTGTAACAAATAACTTATGACTGATAGATTTAATTTACAAATTTACTTTACCTAGATTAAAGTCTACTTTCTGCCTAGCTTTGACCGCCAAACTTCTACCAAATAAGTCTTTTCCTTCTCTGTACTTCTCCATGAACTCCACAGTTGCCTCATATTGGTGTTCCTCATCGGGATAGAATAACTCCACAGCATCTATAAACCCCTCCTTTCCCTCCATAGAGTTCTTAGCCACATCATCTCGGAAGAAGTAGTAAGGGTTAAGGATATAAGCTGCTATATGCAAGGGTGTATACAATCGATCTTTGGACTTGGTTTTGATAATTTCAATCACCGGGTTGTACTGGGTTTCCTTCTTCTTTAAAGCAAGCATAATTTCCTTCTTCATGTCTTCAAGCATCCCCACAACAAATCCCATTGAGGGTCAGTAGTTGCTATCGATCACCCTCAATATGTAAAAATGGAGAGAATAGACCTTCACTAACCTGCACACAGATTGCCACCAACTCTCAAAAGTACAGTAGCCTCCATTTTTCTACCCCTTGCTGTCTTGAAATGCTTGCTTTTTCTCCATTCTTCATCTGAGAACATGAGTCTTAGCTTTAATTCTCGTAAACACTTCGTAAAGTCAAGAAAGCAGTGGCGAAGCGAATGACTCTAGGTCTAACAATATCCCTCATCTTACACATGCGACACATCATATTCAAGATCCTGTGGTGGCTGTAGATGAGACTGTAAGGGCCTTTGCTTTCTCATTGTTTGCTCTGAAGGATGGCAACTTTTCGATATCCTCAAGCATCAGGTCAATAGTATGAGTTGCACAACTGGCCCCAAAGATCCTCGGCATCTTCTCCTTCAATTTCTCCTTCGCTGCCATATACATAGATGCATTGTCCGTGACAACCTGAATGACCTTCTGTGCCCCAATCTCCTCAATGCATGCATCTACCCACTCTAAAATGTACTTTCCTATATGCAAGTCCGCGGAGCATTCAATCGACTTGTAGAAAGTTGTACCTAACCTGCTACGGATGCACAAGTTCATGATCGAACGCATCTTCCTATCTGACCAAGCTTTTGTCATAATAGAACATCCGCTCTTCGCCCACTCCTCCTCATGCTCCTTCAATGACTCCTTAGTCTCATTTCAACACCCCTCAACAACGGCTCCCTCAACATATATATGCTAGACGGTCGGTATGTATGCCCATAATCCCCAATAGCATTGCACATCCTCATAAAGGCGTCGATGGAGATGGCATGAAAAGGAATGCCATTCTCATATGCTCATCTAGCTACAAGCCTGTGGACCCAATCTCTCTTCTCCTTTGTATAAGCTCCTTCACTCCAGGCTGAACCATCTTCACCTTTAGTCTCTTTGCTAACTTGAAATCACTAGTTGTATAAGCATCCATCGACCCAACGGTCGGCTCTCTGGACCTCTTTGAAGATCCCCTCATTGTAGAAGTAGGAGAGACAATTTTCTCCTCTTCAATCACCGTCGAATCCAGCTTGTCAAATTGTGCTTCATCTTGTAAGTCCATGATATGCATCTCCTTCAATTTCTCCTTCACGCCATATACATAGATGCATTGTCCGTGACAACCTGAATGACCTTCTGTGCCCCAATCTCCTCAATGCATGCATCTACCCACTCTAAAATGTACTTTCCTATATGCAAGTCCGCGGAGCATTCAATCGACTTGTAGAAAGTTGTACCTAACCTGCTACGGATGCACAAGTTCATGATCGAACGCATCTTCCTATCTGACCAAGCTTTTGTCATAATAGAACATCCGCTCTTCGCCCACTCCTCCTCATGCTCCTTCAATGACTCCTTAGTCTCATTTCAACACCCCTCAACAACGGCTCCCTCAACATATATATGCTAGACGGTCGGTATGTATGCCCATAATCCCCAATAGCATTGCACATCCTCATAAAGGCGTCGATGGAGATGGCATGAAAAGGAATGCCATTCTCATATGCTCATCTAGCTACAAGCCTGTGGACCCAATCTCTCTTCTCCTTTGTATAAGCTCCTTCACTCCAGGCTGAACCATCTTCACCTTTAGTCTCTTTGCTAACTTGAAATCACTAGTTGTATAAGCATCCATCGACCCAACGGTCGGCTCTCTGGACCTCTTTGAAGATCCCCTCATTGTAGAAGTAGGAGAGACAATTTTCTCCTCTTCAATCACCGTCGAATCCAGCTTGTCAAATTGTGCTTCATCTTGTAAGTCCATGATATGCATCTCCTTCAGTTTCTTCCTCTTGGAATTGACATCCATCGCTTCTTGCACTCTCTTCCTATCATTGGGCGTATTCTTGTTACACTTTATGCAACTGTTTCCTCAGCCAGCAAGATATTGTTTCAATCTATAGACACCCCTTTCATCTTGTGCGAACATAATCTATATTGCACCAAACATATGTCTTTTGGATCGGGAAGAAACCCAAACTCCCAACCAATGTCTCCTGAGTTTATTTTCTCTTTAACGTATGCTTTCACAGGGATAGTGGTAGAGCCTGTTGACTCATTAGAAAGACGAATATCCGTCAATCTACATCACATCATAACAAACAAACCATTCATAAACAAATTATGACAAAGAAAAGATTTAAATAAATCACATAAATTACTCAATTAACTTAATTATTGCTATTTTAATTATTATAATTTTATTATTAGTTTATTTAAGTAGTTAATAGTTATGAATTAAGTAAAAATAAACTTAAGTAAACACAATTAAAACAAATAGTTGATAACCCATTCATAACAATGAATAAAATTAAAATAGTGAAAAAATAAAAGTTGTAGAAAAATAAAAAATTACCTTCGCTGGCGACGGCGAAGCAGAGGCAGTTGCAGCGGCAGAGAAGTAGAGGCGACCGCCAATGAATATGAGGCAGAAGCGGAGGCGAAGATTAGGCTTCGGTGTTGAGTCTATTAACTGCATCGCGAAGGGGGCGAATTGGGACTGGGAGATACCGAGATAGGGTTTGGGGATAGGTTAGGTTTTTGGTTTAAGTTATTGGGTCGGGTATTTAGATATTGGATCAGGTTTGGATGCAAAAAATCAGTTTGGTTTAGGTGATTGGGTTTGGGCTGGTTTGGGCAGGATTTTGGGCTAATTTTTTTTTAAAAGTTGAGCGGATTGCCGAGGCAGACCGGTCAGACCTAGGCGGCGCCTAGGCGTGATCAACACCTAGGTTTGTCGTTTCGGCCATTTCTGAGTGGCCAGAGCACCGTTCATAGCTAGGCGGATGCCTTGAAACATTGACTATAATATTATCATAAAGAAAAAGATGGTGGAAAAAAAGATAAGGAAGAAAACAGAACATAAAAAGCAGAAGAAAAAAATTAAAAAATGATGGAAGAAAAAAATAGAATTAAAAGTTATGGTTATTAGATTTTTATCTATGGATAGTTATAATTTGATCAAGATTACCAAATATTTAATCATAATAATTTTTCATTATGAATATTTTTAATTTGATGAGGATTATTAGGTGAAGATAAGATTAGATATTTATAGGATAAATATAACTTGATTATAATTATCAAATATTTAATAATTGATTGGTGGAACTCTTCATTATAGATAGTTTTAATTTAATGGAGATTCTTAGGTAAAAAAAGGATTTGGTGTCTACATATCATCTTGTGTCAAAGGGACACAACACATTTTTTATTGAGATGGGAGGCTTCAATGAAAAATCACCAATTTTTCTTTATATATAATAAAGCAAAGATAAAATCATTAAAATAATGAACCGAAGTCACTAGATACTTTCTACGTGCAAAAATTGGAAATTTTTTCAAGTGAAACCATGTTCTTCTTGATCCAGTTGGTGGTGTCGGACGACAAAAACTATTGGATCACTGGTCTAAATTTATAAATTATCTTTTCTAAGTAATCGGATAGTTTTCTTAGTTTTGGGCCATCAAATGGACCGATGATATATAGTCCATCAGGTATCAGTGCTGCAACTCAAATGAGAAGACAGATAGATTGCAAGAAGACTAATTCCGAAATTTATATTATTTCGTTTATCATTTATAATATTTAGCATTTTGATATTAGTCCTCCAAATCTTCGTATTTTGATACTAGACCCCTAAATCAACTTAATATGCTTATATTAGTCTTTCCATCATCTAAGTGCTAAAAATCCTAAACCATGATTTAGTTTAGATCATAGATGATGGATAATGATATGATTTCAGAACCATCGGTGCGTAGGAGTGATTGTGCTCAAATGGTGCATAACTACAAGAAGTTGCATGCTGAAGGAATTTGAGTCCGAATAGGATTTGCTTTAATTACAAATAGGATTTATTTAGGAGTAGAAATTTGATTACAAATAGGACTTGTTTAGGAATGGGATTTAATTGCTTATGTGTAAGGGGTTTTTGTGCAAAAAAGCCAAAACATTGGCTTTAATAGGGCCGTCTATGTATTGGGGCTTTTTCTTATGCTTTTGGTGATTGAAAACTTTGTAGACTTATCAATAAAATTTGGATTTCGTGGAGAAGCTTATTTTCAGAATTCCAAAGTTCATTCTTGTCGTTCTTGGGCTACATATTTTGCTTGATTCGTTAATAATTGCATAGAGGCTTAATACCGCTTGATACGTCGGTGGTATGAAGTCAATTGGTGTTCTCATTAATTTTTGGTTCATTGATTGAGAGAATTCGATCATCTACAATGGTGGAAGGAGAGTCATTGACTACAGATAATCAATCATTGTCAAATTAGAAGAGGGTTGATGAGTTAGAGAAGGGTGTGAAGAGAACAAAAAGAGATCAGAGATCTAGCAGAGGTGATCAAACGATTGAATTTATCAGTGGATAAAGTGATCAACGACAAAGAAAACAATGGCAATGATGATCGATGGTGGCAAACTCATGGGGGATATAGAGGCTACGATGGGTATGGTGATGGACGGGATGCGAGGCGGCGGCATAAATGCTGGCGGCGGCAAGGATCCGGACGTGGTATTGAAGCGAAGCGCGGGGCAACCCTACAAAGCGTATGGCAACCGTGAGCTTCAGCACGACCGAGGATGGTGCTCCAGGTTTGGGGTACGGTTATGGCCATCAGACAGGTTATGGTGGAGGTGAGATTGCCAAGGAAGAGTTGGAACTTGAGGCTGATGATGACCAATTTAATAAGTGGGGGCCACGTCATGGTACAGGCAGAGGCGTTGACGATTACTACCGGAGGCAACCTCAGCGTTGTAAGGGAGGATATCAACGTCTTCGAGGCGGATATGGACATGGGAATTATGATAGATATAGCAGAGATGATTACCACTATGATCTGGGGCCATAAGACTGAAGATCGACTTTCTATACTTTGAGGGTGGTGATCCACATGAATGGCTAGAGAAGGCCAAACAGTATTTTAGCGTATGTGAGGTGGACCGAGATAGGAGAGTGGAGGTGACCGGTTTTCATCATGACAGTTGGACGAATAGCTGGTGGAGGTAGCTAAAGACGCAGTGTGACAAGTAGGGCAGGAGGTTAGGATGGATCGCTTTTGTGGAGGAGTTCATGCTTCAGTAGAGACTGTCGCCTGTGGTGAGCCATCATGGACAACTAGCCAAACTGAGACTGGATGGGAAGATTGCTAATTACATTGAGGAGTTTCAAAGGCTACAAGTACTTGTGAAGAAATGGCCGGAAGAATTGCTACTGTAGACTTTTGTGGAAGGGTTGAAACCTTGGATTGCTTCAGAGGTGAAGCTACAGTAGCCTCATAGGCTGACGGAGGTGATGAGGATAGTGGAGATTATAGAGGGGAATAAATCTAGTAGCTGGAAGGCGTGTTAGGAGTCTAGCGGTAAGAAATCGACGTATATAGAGTCCAACAAGGTGGGAAAGGCTTTAAGTACAAGTATAGGTACATCGGTCAATACAATAAAGAAGGAGGTGAGGAAGCTCTCCAGAGATGAGATACATGACAGAATAAAGAAGAGCTTGTGTTTTAAATGCAGAGAGAAGTGGGCTAAGGAGCATCGTTGCAGGGCCAGAGTAGCTTTCATGATCATGGAGTCTAGTGACAGGAGATGGCATTGATGCATCAATTTTTGGCATTGATAGAGAGGGGGCCGATGACAGAGAGGAGGATTTGATCGGTGTAGAGTTGTTCCTGAACGCTATGACCAGGGTTTCTAGACTGTCTACTCTGAGGATGACAACTTGGATAGGGAAGCATGTGGCGTCATTGTTGGTTGATCCTGAAAATTTCACATAATTTTATTAATGTGAAGGATTGTCAGGAAAGTGGGTTTGAAAGGCACAGTAGTAGAGCCATTTGAGGTGCGGATCACTAATGAGGAGATGATGCAGTGCGAGGAGATTGTCAGGGATGATGGTATGAACATCCAAGGGGTTAGAATTCTGGCTAATCTTCATGTGTTGGCATTGGTTAGTATGGATGTTGTTCTAAGGAATTCTTGGTTGAGGTGATTGGGTGATGTGAAGATGAACTTTGAGGTGAGCAGATGGTGTTTAATTTGAAGGGCAAGAAGCACACTTAGACTGTCAATTCCAGGGGATTGAAGAGCTGTAAAGCTAATTCATTTGAGCGGTTGTGCAGAGAAGGAGCGTAGTGCTTTGCTATTATCATTGATGCAGGGGATCGGGGAGGTTTAGAGGGTCTTCTACTGCTAGCCGAGCCTAGTTCTAGGGGGTGATGAAGAGGATCTGTTGGCCCAATTGGATGCTAGGGTGTAGGAGGTAGTGTTGAGACATCAGAGGGTCACAGAGGTGTCTACTTAGCTACCACCATTAGGAGTATGGAGGCACCAAATTGTTCTGAAGGATGAGTCAAAGATAGATAATGTACCACCTTATCTCTACGCACACTTTTAGTAGGAGGAGATCAAAAGGCAGGTTGAGGAGATGTAGAGGTGTGGTTTGATCAGGCCGAGTCAGAGTCTATGTTCTTCAAGAAGGATGGAACATGAAGATTTTACAACGATTACAGGTCTCTCAATGGGGCTATGGTGAAGTTAGAAGCATTTGTGGCATTTTGGATGAGGTTCTGAGGATTTTGGAGGAAAAAAACTTCTTCATTAAAAATGTGACAATGCGAAGTCAGCATTGGAGTATTTGGGGCACATAATCTCAAGCGAGGGGGTGAAGGAAGATTGCTTTGATGTTAGATTGGCTTTTGCCTAAGGATGTATCGGCTTTACAAGGGTTTTTAGGGTTGATGGGCTACTATCGGAGATTTGTATGACATTATGGATTGATTGTTAGGCCGTTGATGGACATATTGAAGAAGGATGTGTTTCAGTGGATGGATGAGTCATGACAAGCATTTGAGGATCTGAAGAAGGCTATGTCTCGAACTTCGGTACTTGCATTACCGGACTTTTCAAAGGAGTCTCAAGGATATACTAATGTCAGTGACGAGGAGATAGGAGCAATTTTGGTATAGGAAAAGAGGCTGATAGCCTATATGTAAAAGGCATTGGGACCGCAAAGAGAGTCTAGAGTATTTATGCTCAGGAAATGTTGGCAGTGGTACATGCAGTGAATGTGTGGAGGCCGTATTTGCTAGGGAGGAAGTTCACTATTGTCACTATTTAGCAGACCTTGAGACACTTATTGGAGAAAAAGATAGTTACTCTAGAGCAGCAGAAGTTTGTGGTGAAGCTTTTGGGATTTGGGTATGATATTGTGTATCAGTCGGGGAAGAAGAACAAGGTTGCTAATGTGCTCTCACGTAAGGAGAGGAGTCCGGTTCTATAAACTATGTACAAGGAGGACGATGCAAATTTATTTGCTATTAGCCGGGCTAATTGGAGGATCTGGGACTGCATTCAATAGGCAGTGCAGTTAGATGAGTGTGCCAGAGATATTTGTGGTAGGATTTAGCGCCAAGACTTTGGTGTGCAAAGGTATGAGTTCCGAGATGGGCTAATTTTCTATAAAAGCTACATATATGTTCATGAAGTACCAGGCTTGAAGGACGATATTCTATCTCATTTTCATGATAGCAGAGAGGGAGTTCATTTAGGTTGGCTTCAGACTTATGTCAGGGTGAAGTATTTTTTTCTATTGGGAAGGACTAAAGGCAGTGGTGAAGGCGAAAGTAGTGGAGTGTGATATATGCCAAAAGGTAAAATATGATCGGAGGGCTCCGATGGGGTTGATGAAACTCTTTCCGATCCCAGAGAGGATTTTGGAGGACTTTTCAATTGATTTTGTAGAGGGGTTGCCTAGTTGTCGGGGATTTGAAGCTAAATTAGTCATCGTGGACTACTTGAGTAAAGGGTACACTTCATTCCATTGAAGCATCCGTTTACTGCAGCGAGCATAGCTCAGGTTTTTGTAGAGAATGTGGTCAAGTTGCATGGGAATCTGAGGAACATAGTTACCAATCGGGGAAAGTTATTCATGAGTTCTTTTTGGCATGAGTTATTTGCACTACAAGGTAGTAAGCTGAAGGCGAGTTCATCCTATCATCCGCAGACTGATGGTCAGATAGAGATGGTGAACCACACTTTAGAGCAGTATTTGAGGATTTATTATCATAAGGAGCAGTAGAGGTGGAAGGATTTTATTCTGTGGGCTGAGCATTGATAAAATACTTTATTCCATTTGTCAGTCCAGAAGAGCCCGTTCGAGATAATATATGGATAGCCATTGCTTATGTTGCAGTCCTATGAGCTAGGAACAGTAAGAAATGATGTGGTGGAGCAGGAGTTATTGGCGAGGGATAAGATTTTGTTTGGTGTGAAGAGGGAGTTAGTTAAAGCCCAGCAGTGGAAGAAGAAGTATTATGATGAAGGGCAATGTGATGTGAACTTTGAGCTTGGTGATTTGGTGTATTCGAAGCTCCAGCCGTACTGACAGAGATCCTTGAAGAAGAGGTTTAATGTGAAGTTTTTGCAATGGTATTATGGAACCTTCAAAGTATTGCAGCGGATTGACGATGTAGTATATAAGTTAGAGTTGCTAGAGTCCTCTCTTTTGCACCCAATTTTTCATGTATTTGTGTTGAATAAGAAAGTGGGGGTTCTAATTTGCTAGTCAGTGAAATACCTTCATTTGATTTAGGTGGTAACATATTATTAGTTCCTAAGGAGGTGAGTTGCTATAGGAGTTGGATGTAGTGGCACACTAGAGAGAGGTTTTGGCAAATGTTAGTGCATTGGAAGGGCTTCACAAAGAACGAGGCTACGTGGGAGGACTATGATGAGCTCAAGGAGAGGTATCCTGATTTTACACTTTAGGACAAGTGGAGTCTCGATGGAGGGGAGAATGATATAATTTCAGAGCCAATGGTGCGTAGTAGTGATCATGCTCGAGTGGTGCGTAACTACAATAAGTTGCATGCTCAAGGAATTTGAGTCCGAATAGGATTTGTTTTGATTATAAATAGGGGGTATTTTAGAGTTAATGCTTCGCTAAGGAAATAAGAACTAAAGCAAATATCTTAGCAAAGTAAGATATCTACTCTTTCCAAGAATAAGTCTAAGCTTAAACTCGAGGATCTCTACGTGGATGAAGTTCTTGAAATCTTCTTGGCTGAAGCTCAAAATCTCCTTCTCTCTCTCTGTGCAAGGCTTTTAGCTTAGGAAATTTTTAATCTCCAAAACTCTGATCTCCGATCCATTTCTCGCCCAAGTGGACGTAGGGGAGGTATTTATAGCCTTTGGGAGGCGTCACATCTGAAAAGAGCACAAGTCGTCAAGTGTTCAAATTCCGTAGTGGGCGCGACAGTATTGACTGTCGCGCCCCAAGAGGAGATGTCTCCCGCTGTTGTAACGGCTTTCCTCCATTTTAGGCACGATTAAATGCCCTAATTTCACGCTTAGTGGGCGTATTTTCAGCGTGTAACCGCCCACTAACGTGGCTAAATGTTTCGCTATGCTGAAAAGTCAAGTGGGCCCCACAAGCATTAATTTGAACACTTCAAGAGCACACTTCAGATACCTTTTGGTGTCTCACCTTTGGCGCGACACAAGTAAGTGTCTCGCCAATGGTGAGACACAATAAGGTGTCGCGCCAATAGCGCGACACAAGAAAGTGTCTCGCCAATGGCGAGACACAATAAGGTGTCGCGCCAATAGCGCAACACAAGAAAGTGTCTCGCCAATGGCGAGACACAACAAGGTGTCGCGCCAATGGCGAGACACAATAGGTGTCTCGGGCATTGGTTTCACCCTGTGATTGACTTCCTGAGACTTTGACGACGTCGTCCTTCGATCTTCTCATGATTAAGTTATATTTGGGGTTCTTCAGCAATTTTTAATGCCTACAATGCTGAACCTTAGGATTACCCATCTGAATTTCTTCAAGCAAAAGGATTAAAATGATTGGATTGCTGAGCATTTAGAGGGCAGTGAGCCATGGGGGCTTTACCTGGCATTTGTATAGATTTCCAACCATCATTCTCCTTACTTTGATTGATTGCATCCATAGATTTAGCATTGGAACCAGGGAGAGTACTAGAACGAGTCACATGGGGAACATTAGATTGTTGTATATTTGAATTGAAGTTTTTATTGGTAGACATTGGTTTATATAAAGTAGAAGCATATTGCACTTTTGGGACAGAAAGTGTCACAGATTTAGGAATATATTGTTGTTTGGCTTGTTGTTCCTGTTACACTTTTCAGTTACATGACCAAGTTTCTTACAATGAGTACATCATATGGGTTTGAACTCATAATCCACCCTTTGCTCAAAATGTTGTCTATCTGAACCTTGGATGTAGACTAAATCAGGCAGATCACAAGGAAGTTACACTTCCACTAGAACACGTGCATAAGCCAATCTCTACTTACAAGCAATCAATTTATCAGTGGTAATAGGGTTTACCAACAAGGCTTGCTACTTTACTTATGCCTCGAGCATTCCAAGGATTCAATCTTAAAGAAGCTAAATCCACATTGTGTATGAGGAGCGCTGAAAGTTTGTAATATATTCATCATTGGTCCACGGCCTAAGGATCATGGGCGTAGAGCCAAAAAACCAAGATCCCCCCTCGAGAACTTTCATTTTGTCTTCCTCAGAATGAAAATTGAACAAGAAGATTCCTGCCTTTAGTAGACAAACATGAGGCAAAGCAATGCCCCTCCAAATATTTTGAACATAATTTTTCATTGCTCTATACCTCACATTCAATCCAATAACATGCCCAACCTAGGTAAATTTCTGATCATCCTCTACCTCGGCCCATTCATCCAGATCAAATTCAACAGTGTTAGGATTTTTAGATTGAAAGAATTCAAGATTTAGACCTTTACCCGAATTGTGATTATCAGTGAATAATCTTCTCCAAGGTTTTTGTAGAGGAGAAGTAGAAGCATGATCAGCATCTCCTCAAAATTATCAACAATAAAGTTCCTCTTCAGTAACACCCTTCGCATTAAAGTCAATTTCATCTTCAATCACTAAATCGGCCCCCTTCTCTTTTTGACTTACTTCTTCCTCAATTTCAGCTTTAGGGACCTTCGTACCCCCTTGATCATTAGTTTGTAAGCATTCATCAGCATCAGATCCATCATTTGAATGATGGAAATCAACTGATACTGCCTCATCTGCCCAAGATAAACAACCATGCAAATTTGAAGAAGGAGAGGGTTTAGAGGAACCCCCATTAGAAATCCCAAAAGATTTTATCCCTAAGCGCTTAGAGGAGTCTGAAGGTGGGGTTATTATGAATGTGGACGTAAGAATCTTAGCCATCGTTACCTTCTTCCTAGCTCCCAAGGGACCGGTACTTCCCATGGCTTCACCATAGAATTCCTCTTCATCATTTTCATAAAGACCATCATCAAGCTCAGAATGAGTCAATGAAGCTAGATCTGAACTTTTCCTTGAATGAGTCGCAGCCTTGGGGCCCAAATTCTTCTGTTTCTTAACCATTGTTAATGGTGGGGTGCAAGTTAGCAAGATCGCCTTATCTTGTGCCTAGATAGCATGGCCATTGAAAATTCTATTCTTCTCTATTCTTATTATTTCTCAACTGTTGTCTTTTTTGCCTCCACACCTCTCCTTTGTCATTTTTATTCTTTCATCAACCATCTATTTTCTTTCTTCCCAGCAACCATTGTCGCATCGCTCAAAGACCATCTCTTTTGGCTAAAACGATCATCTCCTATAATTATACTGAAGTTAACACTTAACAGCTAACGTTAATATCAAAACTTTATATTTAACATCTAACCTTTAAAGTTAACATGTGAAGTTTAAATTTAACATGTGAGGTCTAAATTTAACACGTCTAAAGTTAACACTTATAATTAAAGTTAACATGTGAGGTCTAAAGTTAACATGTGATAAAGTTAATATCTAATAATTTTAAAGCTTTTATATTAATTTCTAAAGTTAGATGTTAACTTTAGAACTTACACATTAAATTTAATCATTAGATGTTAACTTTAGACATCACAATTGACTTTAATTGTTAGATATTAATCGTAAATCTTAGATAATAACTTTATACATCCCAATTGACTTTTATATTAATTGTTAGTGGTAACGGTTAACTGACCATCACATTTTATTACACTTTTATACCCTTATTAACCCTTATTATCTATTTTATTTAAATAAATATATCTGCTAATAATATTTTTTATCTTAATTTATAGGTAATGAAGAATTATTAAATAAAAGATTTATGGAATCAATTTCCCTCATTTTGAAGTCCACATTGAAACCTAAAAGAAGCCCAAAACCCAAGATACATTAGGTCAACAAATCAATAGAAGAAGACATATTCTATTACCACCCATCTCGATTAGCTAATTAATGACCTAATCGATTAGCTAATTCATTAGCTAATTGATTAATTTGTAATAAATTTCATCAATGGCTGATTTTGATTTTCTTAGGGCCCAAGTTTGATCCAATAGCTGTTATTTATTGCTATAGGCTATAAATAGGGGTGGAGAGTGAGGGGTTTGGTGAAAAACTTTTTGCAAAAAAAACTAAATTTGGAGAGAAGGGTCACTCTTAATTGTAAACTTTAGTTTGCAATAAATAAATAAAAATTCTTTTTTAATTTTCTTTCTTCTTCACTTTTGATAATGACCATGAAGATTTGCTTCTGAAGGGCCAACCCTTGCAATGTAAGTTTTATTTTTTCTTTTATTTTCTTATTTTAGAATAACATGTTTTAGAATTTTATTTTCTTATTTTTAATTTTATTTTTGATAGAGTATGTTTATTGCTTTGTGATATAGATTTATTTTATGCTTTGTAGTGTATATTTTTTCTTGCTCTTGTATTGCTTTTAGTGTATATTTTATTCTAATTTATTTATTTATGCTTTATTTTCTTTCTTTTTTATTTACTTTGTAATTTAGATTTACTTTCTTGCCTCTAATGCCTACTATTATAGGATTTCCTTCTTTATTTTTATTTTTTTAATATGAGTAGCTAATTATTGTAGGAAATCTAGGATTAGATGAAACTAGTTTAATATCCTTTTGTATTTTTATTTGCTCTCTTTGTGAATAAAATGATCATGTTAAGATAATCAGCTAGAAAACTAGTTGGTAGAAGAAGAGTTTGATAGTCTATGCTTTCCTTGAGTGATTTAATAAGTTATGCTTATTCAATTCTAGGATTATTATCTAATTGTTTATTTCTCTTCATGAGTATTAATATTGCTTAGATATGATTTTTGTAGGTTATGCTTGTTTTGAGTAGCTTGATAGTCTATGCTTAAAAATCTAAGAAATATGTGAATAAAAATAGAGTAGCTCTTAAATACAAATTAAAATTAACTAGTAAATTCAATCCTAGATTTTTATTTTCATCTCTTGTTTCCTCCATTTTTTCATTACTTTGTTACTTTGATTTGATTTTGATTTTTTTATTTTTATTTTGTTCTCCTCTTTCTCTCATTCTTCACTATTGCTTTGGCCCTTTATTTTTGTAACAAATCTCTACCCAAAAATAAAATCCACTTTTATTTACCACTCTTATTAGTTTCCTACACAATCTAAGAACCCAAATAGGATTGTCTTTCTAATACTCCCATTTTCGTGGATCAATATCTATAAATACTATAACGTAATTATTGTGTACTTGTAACTTAGTATGTTTTTATCCCCAACAAGTTTTTGGCACCATTGCTTGGGAAGGTGCATGTAAATAGGATTTTTTTATTTTGTTCTTTGATTTGTGTGCTTCATATGAAGGAATAACTTCAAGAAGAAGATTGAAGACTTGAGAGAAGAATTACTTGGGCCAACCCCTTGAAAAGGTGAGTTCTCTTTCTAGTATTTTCAATTCCATCCTCCAGCTAGACTTTTCATATTAGAGATAACTAGAAACTAATTAAACACATAAAAATTTCTCTTATTGATCATAATAAAATCCAACCTTTACTTGAATAACTACTTAATAAGATAATAAATTTAAACAAGAGCTCTCTATCTCACATTTGTTTGATTGTTGACCATAATTAAAAAAATAAAAATTTATTTTTGCATCCTCTTGTAGTTGCTTTTAATTTTTAGGGTTGTATTGCATATAGATAGTAGGAATTTACCAAAGTGATTTGAGCATTTGGATTTGAGCACTCACTTGTAAATACTCATAAGGGCAAAAACCCCTAATCAAGATAAGTTGAGGAATTTCATTATTCTTTCCGTAGCCCACAAATCACTAATTCCTCACTACACAAACCCAAGCATTCTAAAACTTATTAGACGTTGTATCCTAAGGATTCGCGCTCATTAAGGAACAAAGAATCCTTAAGTGAACCAGATTAAGTTTACTTTACTTGACTCCGTTGGTGTCTAAGGTAAGATTTAGGACTTGCGTATGGCGCTCCGCAAGGAAAGAGGTGCTTAATTGGTCTTTGACCTCCCTCTAGTACTATCCTTACCTGACTAGTTGACCAAGTAAACTTTAATACTTTCATTCATGGAGTTTTTGAAAAAGTATCAAAAATAAAAATTAATTAAAAAATTTTAACAATTACTTTTCTTGTTGGATCTTTTTCTTAGTTTTTTAGTGATATAAAAAATTTACAAAAAGAGTTTTTATTAGTGTATGTAAGTTTGGATTAGGGATAACAAAAATCACTTAATTCATGTTGAATCTATTTTTAAAATATAAGAAATGGCTAATCTAAATCCATCCATTCTTCAGGACATGTGTTATCCTACTAGGAATGCAATCTCATCTTGCATTAGACTTTCTCCGGTTAATGGTGTTAATTATGAGCTTAGACCTCACTTCATAAACATGCTTCTCAAGTTTTAGGTAATGAGTCCCAAGATGCTCACATTTTTATATCTGAGTTTGAGAAAGTTTATCTTGTGATTAAGATTAGAATATTATCTAAGGATACAATTAAGTTCAGATTTGTCTCCTTTGCTCTTAAGGACAAGGCTGAGAAATGGTTGTATAGTTTGCCCATAAATTCTATCTCCACCTAGGATAAATTTATTATCGTTTTTCTAAAGAAAATTTTCCCTCTTCATAAAATGATTAAGCTTAGGAATAGCATTCATTCTTGTAGGATAATCCTAGGGAAAGTATTCTGAAAGTATTTTGATAGGTTTAAGGATCTTCTCATCCAATGTCCTCATCATGGTCTAGAAAAGTGACAATTATGCCAAATCATCTATGAAGGATTTGATTATTTCTTCAAAGATATTTTTAGAATCTATGTGTCAAGAGGATTTCATTAAGGAATATGCTGATGAAGCCCGAATATTTTTAGAGAATTTTTCTGAGAACACCATGCATGGGGAATACTATGATGAAAGCGTTTCATCAGCTCCCCCAATCAAATCCAATGGTCTTTCCCTAGGGTGAAACATAGCCTCTAAAGCGAAGATGGCTACAATCCTTTGTAGGTGAGAAGCCCTAGAATCAAAGAACAAACACTAGCTCAAATCAATCAAGTTTCTACCTCAGGATGTCATAACTGCCAATCTCTATTTCGAGTCTTTAGTAATTGCAAATAACTTAGATTACAATTGAGAGACTACAATGAAACTAAGAAAAATTTATATTTCCTAGGGTTCTTTTCTACGTGTAGGTGGAGCGTGAATCTTGTACCGCTGACTAACCGACTAAGACTCAATCTTTGTTGATTGTGGATTTCTTAGAAGCTAGCATGATCTTCTCTTAGCAATATCTCTCAAGGAGCTCACGAATGCGTGTAGTTGTTATTTTTCCAACCTCCTGAATGAATGATCTCCTCTCCTTTATAGGCTAAAAGAGAATTAATGGCCCCTTTAATGTAGATTAAGTGGCCATTAAAGTAGGAGATAATGGGGAGCGGTTATCCCTAAGAAATAGCTCTGAGCGGTACATTGGGGCGGACTTAAGTGACATCGGTGAGTCGGCGGGTGTGATGTGATAGTGCGGTCGAGTGCTGAGCGTGAAGCGAGCCTTCTTGCCAGTAGATGACTTGGTCCACTTGAGCTGACGTGGACGGAGTTTGTTAATTGGCGAACTTCGCCTATGAGTTCGAAGTTGACACAGAATTCGACTCTGGGTTTGGCCAATTAATAGCGCCTTTTGAGTCCGTTTGAGACATGTTTGCGGGGGTCGACTCGTGCTTGATTCGGTCGGGTTGAGTCGATGAGGGTTGCTTGGCGAGGTTCGCTTCAGTCATTGGGCGACCTTCGCTATAGCTTATTTGTGGGTTGTGGGCTTGACTTTAGGCCCATTCGAAGTGTTTAGCCCATGGGGGTTCACTTCTTAGATCGGTCTTGATGAAAATACTTTTTGACCATCTACAAGACACCCCCAAAGTTTTCAAGATCCTGCATTCAAACTTGTAGCAGAGATTGAAATACTTTGGGTAATAGCTAGAGGTGTACTTTTGAACGTAGCTTGAGTTGTCTCGATTGGGTGAAAATTCATCTTCACTCGCCTACTTGGTTGCCAGAGGTGTACTGTTGAACGTAGCTTCCTTGGTCGTAGACTTGTATTGAAGGTTCGATGATGCTTGTGCTCGTCCAAATCCATGTTTGGAACGAAACTCGCCTTCTTCGTTGTTGAGGTGATGTTGGAGAAATCAGTGAAGTTCAGCTGATTTTAAGTACGAGCGAAGGTCACTCATTTCTGGGTTGCTGAGCGAGGTCTGTTTAGTTGGCGACACTCGATGGTTAGCGAAGCTCAGTGCATTTTGAGCAGTCACTAGCGAAGTTCGTCGTCTGGCGATGCTTGTTGGCTTGGCGAGGTTTGTTCTGATTCGCCTCTAGATTTGTGCGGTAATTTGTGACTGGGATCTGTTGATTGAAAATCCCATGAGATCCGCTATGGTTTTGATCGAGTTTTAGGTTAAGTCATAGCCTCTTTGTCCGGTCCAATTAAATATTGGAAGATGCGATTGCCTCGGGAGTTAAGATTTGAAATAGGCTATAAATAGTAGCCATATCCTCATCCATTCTCGTTGCCCCTTCCATCTTCGCTTTTTTCTTCTTCTTCTCCATGTCTCGTGCTAACGCCGATAGATCAAGATGCTCCTCGACGAGAAGCTAAAATCAAAAGACTCCAACAAGAGTTAGCCCAAGTTCGTGTTACATGAGAAGGAGATGCTTGAGGGGATCATCCGTAATTAGTCGGCGCCTTGACGGAACCGGACCGCGATAGGGATGTGTAGAGCCTCGAGTGCCGCCAGCGTGAAGGCCATTTGGCGATCAAATGGGCTTGAAGAAAGACCCTTGGGTCTCCACAGCGAATACTCAGATAGTAACTAGGTATCATGATGGGAAATAAATGATTACCTCCTTAGTTGCAAGTATACAACCTTTATCAAGTTATAGTATAAAAGATTATCGATCCCACGAGGAACGGGAAGTAGGAAGAGTTTTGCTCAAGTTTTGGTTCTCAAATTATGCGCGTGACAATTAGGAGTTATTGTACAAATAAAATGGAAGTGAGAAAATGGTGAAAGTGGATGTGGAGAGATAAGAGAGAGTGGATTGTGGATTATGTGCAAAAGAGGAGAAAATGAAGTTGAGAATGTGGTTGTGATTATGTGCAAATAACAACAAAACTAGGTTTGAGATTATATGCACATGAAGGAATATGAGATTGAGAGAGAAATAAAATCAATGAAATCAAAAATAAAGGAAAATGACAAACAAATGAAAACAAGGATAAGAGGAAAATAAAGAAGGTAAAGTATGGAGGATTAATTAAAGATATGAGGAATCTAGAGTAGATCCACTTAGCTTATCTCAATCTCATGAAAATGAGTTGGATTTGTT
>WHSE01000397.1:0-19524 GCA_012295165.1 Asparagus setaceus | reverse complement strand
TCCCTAACCTAAGGATGATGAAGTCGACGCCTAACACGCCACGCCGGCTTAGTCTTTTCTCCGATTGAAGAAGACACCGTGAGTTCGATTCGGGTATTTCATCCCAAACCTAAGAAGGATGAACCTTTTGTTTTGTTTTTCAAAACTAAACCTCCCGTACAATTTTGTATTTAAAAATTTTAGTACTTCAAAGTAAATTTTATTAAATTATAATTATGTATATTATTATGGAAATTAAATGAATATGTTTTGGGTTTCGAGGGTCTTGATATTTTTTTCCAAATTTAAGTTATTGAGGTCTATTTAGTTTGATACATGAAAATAAATTCTTTAGTCGAGATAATTCGTTTGTTACTTCTAGGTTATATATTTATGACTAATGCTTTTATTTCTTTTCCTATTTTGATTACATTAACTATGTGAAATCCCATAGGTAAAATGTGGAGTATGTTCAACTAAAAGACTTTCTACTTTCTCCAAACTCTCATCCATTGGTACATTTAGATTCTAATTTGACCATTTTTTCTTTTCTCAATTACATATAACTCCAGTCATCTATATCATTCTTTAATAATTGATTGGAGTAAATATAATAACTATGTACATAATTATACTCCTAAATCCAGGTATTTTATGTATTAAAATAAAGTTAATCGCATATTTACTTTAGAAAAACTAATCACAAACTAGGATATAGAATGTTAAGAATCACGACTATTCTCGATCTTTATATGTGGTTCAATGACTAATTCAAAATGTCGCTAGTTTTACTTAAAAAGGAATAGAGTGTAAAATGTGTAAAATTGAAATGGTTTACAAATGAGGTCTCCAAGAGAGGCATAACCATGTAAATTCCATCATAAGAACCTATAATCATGCAATTGCCGATGCTTTTCCAGAGAGTAATTGATCTATATAGAAAAAAATGCAACTCATGTTAAAAGAATTCAGAGAAAGAGAGAGGAGAAAAAGAAAGACCATCCAAAAGACTAAAAGGGGTCATATGAGAAGTGATAAAGCTTCAACTCATATAGGCCCCACAATTGATTTGTGTTTCTCATTGTTTGCTCGAAATATTTGGGAATTAAGAGAGCTATATATTTAATAATTCATGCGGAAAAGTTACAAACATATTTTTTTTATAGAGAAGTAAATAACAAAAGTAAAATTCTAGAAGAAATACAAACCAAGAGTTTGAGTATGAGGAGGGATTTAAGCTTGCACCTGCAAATACAAACAAAAAATTAGTTTTGATTAACATACTAAGAGAAAAGCATGGTAATGTAAAATATAACAAAACAAAATTTTCTACATCCTTTTACTCATCTTTATCCCCAAAAGATATACATGTTGATTTGTGCTACTCATTGTTTGGTCAAAATATTTTGGATATTAAGATAGCTACATATTTAATAGATCATGTAGGAAAGGTTACAAATGAAAAAATTATTTATAGAGAAGTAAAATAGCAAAAGCAAAATTCTAGAAGAAATACTAACCAAGAGTTTGAGTGTGAGGGATTTAAGCTTGCACCTGCAAATACAAACAAAGAAAATTAGTTTTGATTACCATAAGAAGAAAAAGTATGGTAATGTAAACATAACAAAGACAATTTTTCTACATCCTTTGTACTCATCTTTATAGCCAAAAGATATACATGATAATTTTTATAAAAGGAGTTGAGAGAGGCTGGAGATGATGGATGTTGAAAAGGTTGAACAATTAGAAGATAATAATTAGGTGTTAATGAGAGTTAGTGGAGGAAGGTTGTGAATGAGTGATTAAATTAAAATTGATGGTAATCACTAGAGAGGTTATAAAATTGAGTATGAATGTGATTATATATGTATGTATGTGGATGGGTGATGTGTTGAAGTGTGTGTGTGTGTGTGTGGTATATATATATATATATATATATATATATATATATATATATATATATATATATATATATATATATATATATATATATATATATATATATATATATATATATATATATATATATATATAAAAGTAGAGTTTGGGAAAACTTTCTATAGTTAATATTACCTTTAATCATTTTGGATATTACATTCTAATATTGTCATATTAATAATATATATTCAAATATTTTAAAGGTAAAATCTTTGACCAAAATTTGATATGAAAAGAGATCAAACACTAAATTAATTCTATATTCTAATAGAAGATGACACATGTTCAGCTAATTCTATCTTTCTAAAAATTCTCTTTAAATTAAAATTATTCATATCCATAATTAGAAAATTTTATCCATAAAAGTAACCCTCAATGACAGTATATACCCCTCAAATCATTCTCATTTTCAAGTTAACCCATAAATTTACAAACAACTCTATAAATATGAAAAATTACAAATAGCTACCTAAAAATCTAAAATTAAAAATAACAAGTAAAAAATTTGAAAGCTACAAAACCCCTTTAAATTCCTAAAATTATAGAAAACCCACTGATGAATAAGGATATTGCAAACAAACCCTTGAAGAAAAAAAACATATAGTCGCTAAAAAATTTTGAAATTGCAAAACCGTTTAAAATCTAAAATTAAAAAAGAATCTTAAAATTCTAAAATTATAATTGATGTACAAATTATTTTTTCATAAATTAGAAACAATCTCCTAAAAATCCAAAATTACAAACTACACTTTTAAAATTTAAAAATTACAAACACCAATTAAAAATTCTAACAAACACATGAAAAAATTGAAAATAACAAAACCCCCATAAAAAGTAAAATGAAAATTAGCGCCCTAAAAATTAAAATTACAAACAACCCCTCAAAACCTAAAATTACAAGTAGTTCCCTAAAAATAAAAAATTACAAATAACAAGTAAAAATTAAAATCTGCAAAAACAAATTGTAGAAAACCCACTAACAAATAAGGATATTACAAACAAACCCTTGAAAAGTTAAAAATAAAATAAAAATAGAGCCAAAAAATCTGAAATTATAAAAACTCTTATAAATCTAAAATTAAAAAAAGAATCTTAAAACTCTAAAATTATAAGTGACCCACAAATAATTCAGAACTCTTAAAAATCCAAAAAGCACAAACAACACTCTTTAAAATTCAAAACTATAAATAACCCCTTAAAATAAAAAATATTAAAATTACAAAAAACCCCGTAAAATAAAATGATAAATAGTATCCTAAACAATTTAAAATTGAAAAACCCCTAAACTTTGAAATAAAAGATAAACAAGGCCTTTAAATCAGAAAATTAGCAAGAAACCCAAAAGTTAAAAAGAAACCCAAAAGATATAAAAGTACAAACAACCCCTAAAAATAAAAAATTAGAAATAATCCCTTTAAAATCCAAAAATTATCATCAACCTCTTGAAAATTCTGATAATTATAAATAAACCTCTGAATCATTCATTATTTGAGGTTTTTGTAAAAATTGTTGGGGATTAAGTGAAAAAATGTAAAACTTATTGGGTTATTAGGGTGTATTTTGATTATTTGACTACACATTGAACTAATGATGCTAAATTTGAGGGTTTTTGCCAAATGTTATTAGGGTTTAATGTGATTACTCATATGTTAATTTAGAGGGTTTTTGAAAACGAAAACCCTTGAAAAATTTATGAATTGAAAAAGACTCTTAACATTCTAAAATTATAAATGACCCCCAAAATATTCATAAAATACAAACAACCTCTAAAAATCTAAAAAGTACAAACAACCCCTAAAACTTCATGAAAAATATGAAAATTATGACAAACTCCATAAAACTAAAAATTACAAATGGCACCCTAAAATGTACAATTGCAAATGGCCTACTAAAAGTCTGAAAATCATAAATAGACCCTTTAATTAGAAAATTACAAACAAACCTCGAGAAAATTAAAAAATACCCAAAAATTATAAAAATACATGCAAACCGCCAAAAATCTAAATATAGAAACAAACCCCTTTGGAATCAAAAATTACAATCAACCTCTTGAAAATTCTAATAATTACAACTAACCTCTAAAAATCTGAAAATTAAAAACATCCAGATTTGGGGTTTTGGCCAAAATTATTGAGGGTAAAGTGAAAAACGTAAAACTTATTGGGTTATTAGGGTGCATTTTGGTCATTTGACTATATATAAACTAATGATGTTAATTTTGAGGATTTTTGTCAAAAGTCATGGGGGTTTAGTGAGAGTTTTAAGATATTTAGGATTTAGTTCCAAACACCAAACCTATTAGAGGTTTATCGAAACTTACTCATATTTTAATTTTGGATTTTACATGGAAGTCCCCCCAAATTCACATGTAAATAAAAGAAATTTTTCACAACCGAGTTAAGTAAAGAAATAGACCTAAAAGAAAAAATAATGACATTTAACCACGTGTAATACACATGCATCCAAGCTAGAGAGAGAGAAAGAGAGAGAGAGTGTGTGTGTATGAGAAACTTCCAAACGCGAATCAGAGTATATCACGTGTGCTTCTAACCTGCAGCAAGGCAAGGAGTATCAGGGAAGATCTAAATTAGTACTTCAACTGTATGTTTTCTATATAGTGCTATACGGGATCCGTCTCTTGTGAAATTCATTTATCTTATTGGCTTTGAGCATATTGATAGCGAAAAACTAATTAAAAATCTTTAATTTGTGTAAAAGAAAGTGATATCTGAGAAAAAGAGGAGATGCGGTTTAATTTCTAAGCACCCAAAGGATGCTGTTTTCATTAGTTAATAAGATGTATGAATCACCTTGCAACTTTTGATTAATGCGGACAGTTGGCTGGTGAGTGCAGATCCAATTATTCATTTATTTGTATGGTAAATGCACCTGGCTCATGATTTCCATCCACTAAAATGTCGGACAAGTGGCAGCTTCTCATAACTCCATTAGGACATGGACTTTGGTTATGTTCATTATTTGCGAACATGGTGTTGGAATATTATCAAGTCCCAGCTAACACTTTAGAAGACAACTGATATATCTATTAGTAGAAAAGAAATTTATGTAGAAGGATGACATAGACGGCCCCTATTATTTATGATAAAAAAGAGGGTTTTTTAAGGAAAAAATTAATAGAAAAAGAGACGATGTCACATTGAAAGCCATTTCCTACCCCCCAAACCTTTTCATTAGCACTTTAACTCATAATTTTAAACGAAGTAACTCCCCATTATCAATGTCATGTGAGGTTAGCGTATTGCTAAGAAATTCAAGTCAATGTTCTTAAGAAAAGCCATCAAAATTTTGATTAGCTTTTTTTAAGTATTTGCTACGTACGCATCAAAATTTGAGCCAATGAAATGCAAGCCCTGTTCTCTATCTTATCGTTTAATTGAGAAAAGAGTCAACACTGACCCGGTCTATAGTTTATTGCTATAGCGTAATTTATGTATCGCTTTTATTATGATGAGATTGTTGGATCTCGCGGTCATGGTTGCAACTAAGTCAAGGTGTACCTAATAAATTATATATTTGAGGTTATGTTTGAACCTACTTTGTTCCGTTTGGTTGTTAAAATATTAGAAGTAAGAAATAGATTAAAAAAAGATAATCTTTAAAATTATGAAATAGAAAGTAATAAATAAAATTTTTTTGTTATACATATTTTTTTAAGTAGTGGATGTTGGCGCACGCCACGCGCAACGCGGCACTGATCGTTGCGCACCAACTGACGATCAATGCAAAAGAGTAGCCTACGGAAGTGTAACCGAATACCTTGATTAGGTCTCCTCCTTCTTTGTAGACCAATCGATCACCGGGAGATGTGGAAACACCGAGAAAACCTGTTCGAACTAAAGAGAATAGTAATATACGATAGAAAATAGATCAAGAGAACAAATACACGAGATTTACATGATATAGCAATCACCTACATCCATAGGGAGAGAGTTGAGTCTTCTTTTATTCTAAAGATTACAAGATAATCTATTTGTGCATTCTTGATGAAGAACCAGCGTGAAACTCTCTTAATCTCACCAAAAGATCTCTCACAAACTCTAGATTTCTCCCCTTTATTTCTCTCTATTTCTCTTTCACAGTATACAGCTCTCTTTGCCTTCCCTTAAACCGTGGAGCTTAGGAACAACCTTATTTATTGAGTAGAATCCCAAATACAGAAAAATTCCCAAAGTAACCGGTCCTAAACCAACCCAAACTGGGTTTTAACCCAGTTCAGCACACGAATCGCCAGCAGTGACCGGTGGTCGTTGTAGCTCTGGCCCACTACCGCCGCCAGTGGCAAACGATGGTCTAGGGCTATTTTTAGTCCCTTTTTCGTCATTTTGCCGCCATTCGAACATTCTTTCTTCTATCTTCTTTTGTTGTTGTTTTCTAGAGTTGAAATACAAGGCTATTCCTAACATTGAATAGTAATTACCTTTATTAACTTTTTCAAGTTGATAAGAATGAAAACTTCTACTTAAGTATCTAATAAAGGAAATATTAAAAATTTTATTTCTTCCTAAATTCATGACATTTCACCTTCTTCGAAGCTATTCTTAAGCCTTAAGGGCGTAAAAGTTAGAAGTTATGCGTATAGGTGCTTCATAATTGTTTAAGGAAATATTGTAAGTACATTTTTCAGAAACAAATAGTTCTTTTTCTAACAAATTAACAGGCCCTAGTATGGTCGACAGGAGATATTTGAATAGGAAAACATCAACTTGCCACTTATAATTTGGTATCTTTAGTTTTGGGAAATAGCGTTGTTTTTTAGCCTAAGAAGCCGATAAAAAAAATCGGAATCGAAAAGGGAAGCGAAACAAGGCGCAAAAGAGGCGAAACGGTGGCAATCGGCGGCTGGACCGGCCAGTCTGACCGGCAAAATTCTCTACCAATATACTGAAAGGTCGGAACGGTTGGTCGGACTGGTTTCGAGTTGTTTATTGGTTTGGGTCTATTTTGTATTCTCTTCAGGTTAGGACTACGATATGGTACAATATCCGATTTTGGGGCCTAGGGTTAGAAAGAATCATACCAAGGAGAGTTGCATATTGTAAAAGAGAAGAAAAGAGAACTAAGGGGAGAAATCTAGGGTTTGAGAGATCTCTTGGTGAGACTGAGAGGGTTTCTTGTAGGATCTATCTTAGATCACAAGAGTAGATTATCTTGTAATATCTAGGATAAAAGATGACTCATTCTCCTGTTTGGACGCATGGATGAACCACATAAATTTCGTGTCTTTGTCTCTTGATCTATTATTCTGTGGTATTTGCTTTACTCTTTTGTTCGAACTAGTATTTTCTCGGTATTTCCACATTGCCTAATGATTGATTGGTCTACAAAGGAGGAGATCTAATCAAGTGTTTTGGTGATGTTTCCGCAGACTACACTTCCGCATAGATTTCTGATGAGTGTGTAACTATCAGTGTCGGGTTGCGGATGACGTGCGCAAAACATTTAAATCACATGATCATTTTCCCTAGTTAATACAATAATATTTCCTCTCAGCTTAGCTCAGTTGGTAAAGGCTTAGGATGGGGAGCAGAAAATCCTAGATCAGTAATTCCTGCTCTAAGCAAGAAACGGTGCTAATGAAATTGATGTAATTCTTTCTGAATCTGTTCTCAAGGGATTTTGTCTACAAATATTACTTGCTGTTTGCGAAAATCTGCCGTCAGTTTATAGGACATTTGTAAATTTTTCATTAAATTCGACACAATATTAACTAAAAATAGCACATTTTCTCTGCAAATCATTATTTGTACATCACCTCAGTTTGATACACAAGACACTTATTAGATACTGCTCTATTTCAAAGTGTAGGATTCAATACTCTCAGAATCTGATACAGAAATCGCCATCTCCAGGGATTTCGACGATTGATCTACTTGTTCCCTCGATGGAAAATTTGAGCACGAAGAGGATTCTTCATGACGGCAGTGAATTCAAATCCTTCGGTTAGATCAACCTCTTGTCCTTCCGCTGTCCTCCATTCAAACTTCCTCACCAAATTCGCTACAAAATACTCCAAATGCAACATGGCGAGCCCATAACCAGGACATATCCTCCTTCCTGCACCAAAAGGCATCATCTTGATCTCCCTGCTTCCCGTTATATCCACTACTTCATCAGAAAAATCACCATTTCCTGTTATAAACCTCTCCGGCTTGAACTCCATTGGATCCTCCCACACTTTCTCATCCCACCCTAATTGAACAACGTTGGTATGTATCTCTGATCCTTTTGGTATCAAATAATTGCTCAATTTCACATCCTGTGTTGCTCTATGAGGCAGTATGAAATGAGCTGGCGGGTGTCTCCTCAGCCCTTCCATGACCACTGCCTTCAAATACGGCATCTTCTGCAAGTCTTCTTCCTTAATCTCCTCGTTCGCAGGTATCACCCTCTCAATCTCCTCTGCTAGCTTCCTCTGAACTTCCTGATGTTTCACTATCTCGGCCATGATCCACTCCAATCCGGTCGATGTTGTCTCAGTGCCTCCGCTGAGAAACTCGTGACATAGGTTCACTACCTCATCCTCACTAAGCTTCCTTCCCCCCTCTTCAGGGATCTCTAGATCGAGAAGGGAATCGACATAACAATATGGAAGAAACTCTCCTTTGTTTCCCTTGAGCTTCTGTTCTTTCCGCGCCCTTATCAAAGGGTTGAAGATCTCCGCCTGTCTCGTCCTAACCCCTACAATCTGGTTCCACTTCCTGCGGAACACAACCTTCATAACCCTTGGAAGAACAGCAAAAAAGTTGAACCTGACGAAGAGGAATAGCAGAGAGTACTGGATATCCCTTATCTCCGTAATGTTCTCTTCATCGAGCTTCTCCCCAAAACACATGGCAACGAGCAAGCAAAACATTGTGAAGTTAAATTGCTTCACGGGTATCACTCCGTTCTCGCTATCCTCTTCCTCTCCTTCTTCTCCAGCACTGAGTTTGTTGGCAAGTAGTTTAAACGCCCAACTGCGCGCTGGGGCGAATTTCTTGATGGAAGAGGGATGGAGCATCTCCGAGGCCAGATTACGTCGGAGTAAGCGCCACAGAGGGCCATACGGCGATGTATTTATGTCATGTCCCTTGCACGTTAGGTATATCATAGGCTCTTTAAGCGGAGGGCGGTCTGCGATGGCCGAGCCGAGCTGAACCAGAGCTTGGTGGGCGATTTCACGGTCCTCGATGAAGATGTTGGGATGAGAGGGAGTTTGAAGGGACATTATAGGGCCATAGGTTTTGTGGAGGTCGTGGATGACTTGTTCGAGCTCGAACAGAGATTTCTTCTTCAAGATTATGTTTTTAGCAAAGAAGGCTATGGTTGATGGTCCAGGAGGAAGAGAAGGAGCTTTGGGTTTGAGTTTGGAGAGGAGGAAGGGGAGAGAGAGGGTGAGGGTGAGAGAGAGGAGGATGAGGATCCAAGATTCCATTGTTTCGGCAGCAAGATTTGCTTCTGGTTTTGGTATTTGATAATTTGTTTGATGGGTAGAAGAGGGCGAAGGAAGAGCTGGAGTGGGAAAAACCGTGACACATTTTCTTATTATCCATGTTATATCATCTGTCTTAACAGACTTAATAGTTATGTTGTTGTCAGTGTGCATCACGTGGTGTACTAATTTTATTTTTCAACTTGCTCTGAAAAGCTTACTCCAGTAAGAATTAATATGATACTAGTGGGGCTGGCACGTGCGATGCACGTGCCAGCGTTATATTTTGGTGTTTTAGAAAAAAAAAAGTTTTTTTTTATGCAAAAGACTTGAGGGACTAATTTCAAAATATTAAACATGTTAAGGGCCTAATAACCAAAAAAATCCATAGCAAATCTTCAATAATTCGATATTGGTCCCTCAAATCTTTGAAATTGTTCAAGGGTTCTTGTAATTTTGGTCTCTATGACAAAAATACCCTCAGTTACATTCTCCTCCAAATTCCCATCTTGCTCAAGAAGAGCTATTTTAGTTTGATACTCTAAAGTTCACACTCTTTAAAATTTTATACCTTAAAGTGTTTTATGATACTTTGATATGAAAATTTATACCTTTTAACTTTGATTCCCTCAAGTTTGGATATCAAAATAATAATATGTAATTTTTCGGTCACAAATATAACAAATGTGAAAACTTGGGATACAAAGTTAAAATGTGTAAAAGGAAAGTTAAAAAAGGTGTAAACTTTTGATATCAAAGTGTCAAAACAAACTTTGGGGTATCGTAGTTTAAAAAGACATAAACTTTAGGGTGCCAAATTGCAAATAACCCTAAAAAATTAATTGAGGGATATTTTGGTCATCGAGGGATCAAGTTGCAAGATCCCTTAGGATTGGAAGGACTTACGAGCAATTTCAAGGATTTTAAACTAATATGGTGTTATTAAAGATTTGAGGGACTAATATCTAAGGCTTCGCTTGGATACCATGGTGTTTTTCTTATTGTGTTTTTGTATAAAAACACCATGGTGTTGTGTTTTTCCTTAAAGTGTTTTCAAAACACCATGTTATGTTTTGGTCAACACGAAGTTTGACTGTACTCAACATTGGTATTAAACATATTATTAATATATTATATATTAATTATAATAAAATATATTATAAATAAAATGTTATAATATTTAGTTTATATTATTATAGTATTATAAATGTTGATGTATGAAATCACACAGTACTAAACTCCGTTGGATTAGTTGTTGATTGAGTGGAGTCCGCCTTCTCTTCTAATATCCGATGGTGCTGTCAAATCGAAAGTTCACCTACGCCGAAGAAAACCCGTGGAGGGCGAGTGATCCGGTCCCTCCTCGACTCGGCAAGCCGGGCTTTATGTGGAGAACACGAATATGAATGGAGAAGGAACTCACTGGGTTAAAATTGCTTACCTATTCTATTCGACCATTTGCTATTTATATGAAAAGTAGGAAGATATTTTCTTCTCTCCACTAGGTGAGAAAATTGATAAACGAGTCAGCCCTCTCCTCCACGTGTTGATTGGCGACAGGGCAGATGTTTTCGATGGTGGCTATGTCAGATTATCTTTATAGGTGTCAAGTGGTGAACTAATCTAAGAGTTAGTGTTGTTCCCTTGCCATTAATGAGATTATTAATGAGATGGGATTGATGACGCTACAAATAATAGTTCTGCTTTAAATACCGCGGAGAGATGGAGGAATTAGGGGCTGACAATGCATTTAATGCGATATAGATGTATTGTCGGGACCAAACTTCATGTAACCATCGTTTGAGTTGAGGGAGCAAATTAGGCGAGTGAATGAGGTTGGGCACCTAAGGGACCGACTGACACCGCCATTCGCGTTGTCCGATTTGGCGCTGATCGGCTCGATCGGTACCGCCTTCGAAGTCGCCGGAAGGCGGTTGGCTAAAAGGCCGACTAGTATCGCCTTTCGAGTCGCTCGTGAGGGCAGTTGGCTAAAAGGCCGACTAGGATCGTCTTTCGAGTTGCTCGTGAAGGCAGTTGATCGCCATGACTTGGTTCGAATGAAGGCCGTGAGGCGTTCATTTGACTCGGCAGGTGAATTTGTGTCGCCTCCAATCAATGGATTAGAACGCTGATTTATTTGATGCATGGATTTCTTTTCTCTAATCAAGGATTAATGGTTAATTAGTGTTCAGGACCATAACAGTTGGCCCCTTTCACTCGGAGTCGGCTGGAGCCGAGTGCGAGTGAAAATAGAAATCATGGTTCTGGATGAACAGAGGCGGATTCAGGGAGAGTCACGAAGGTTCTCGTGATGAGACGTGGCTGACGTCAGCGAACAACTCTTAGCTGTTTGATGCTTCGTTTCCTGGGTCCAAGGGTAGGCCCATCTTAAAGCGGAAAAGGCGGTTGCCCGATTTTCGAGGCAACGCTTTGTGTTCTGAGCTTTAATCCTGTTCGTTGATCATGGGTTGGCCCATCGCTTGTGGTCCCCTCTATAAATATGAAAAACGGAGAGAGAGTAAACCCTTCTCTCTGCATTTTTCTGAAAGAAATCTCCGGCGATCCTTTGGCAAGTTACATAAACACCTCCCATGGATTCCGATCGCCGAAAGCAGTTAGATGAGTTTCGCTCGAAGGTGACTGAAGCACAGATGCGGTCACTTCATTCGAAGTTTGACATTCCCAAGGAATTAAACCAGGGCACGCGTGTCTGCCGGGTAGATATGGCGAGGGAGAGCTCCCTCTATATTAAGTATTTGGAGTGCGGTCTGCGATTGCCGCTACATCCATTCCTTCATAGGGTATTTGAGGAATTGGGAGTGTCTCCGATGCAGATGAAACCTAACTCCATCGCTACGTTGGTTGGCTTCACCGTCATCTGTTATTGGTTGGGAATTTGTCCCAAGCAGAGTGTGATGAGTCATCTGGTCAGCGTAACAGTTCAGAAAATGCCCCATTATCACCTTCAAGCGACAGGGGAATTCAAGATTGTTCTTGACCTTCCCACATCGAATAAAGGGTGGAAAGACAGTTCACCGATAGAGGGGACGACTCAACTTAGGTCGCCTTCGACGGCCCGAGATAAGGAGAGACGCTTTGGAGCTGAAGCCTTTGTCGGTAGATGAGCGAGAAGAATTAACGCAGATTCTAGAGTATATGGGGCCTTGGAAGATAGGCTTCCTACTTGATAAGTCGGTTTTGTGACTTCATGGAATCTCGTCAGGTCCTCCTGGGACTCGAGACCAAGCTAGAGCTCACAACATAACTTTTGGAGGTATGGTCGGGATCGTGGCCGGCCAGCAGAGTCGGCCAGAGAGGAAGAACCTCCTGAGGAACCTCAGGAGGGAGTAATGACTCGGCTGGCAAAAAGATTGCGGCAAGAGTCAGCCTTGGAGGGGGGTAGTTCCTACTCAGGGACGAGACGAGACGGTGGCCACGGGTCATGAAGAAATGACCAGGGGCACTGCTTTAAGGGGCGCTTATGGCTATCGAAGGACATGGCAAAAGAAGACCAGTCGTGGTCCATGAGGGGCAAGACGATCGGGTGAAAGCGCAGTGAACCCTATGGAGGCGGGGTCGTCCGAGTCAGAAGAAGAGGTTAATCCCCAACCAAATGATGTTGTACCCAAAGATGACACACAGGAAAGGGTTGACCCTCAACCGATCGAGACTGCTCCCCAAACTGCCGCGGAGATGACTCTCGGGGGAACCGAGGCTTGGTCAGGAGTGGGAGTCTCTAGTCCTCATGCTGAGCAACCTCATCGGCAAGGCAAAGAGCCAGTTGGAGGCAAGGAGACGGGCTTCATTCTAACGGGATGGTCCTCTCCATATTATATGGTCGAATCCGAAGAGGGGTTCTGGAATAGGGTGAGTGATTTGTTGATAGGGACGCTCCCCTCAACTGGGCGCTATGAAGGGGAGCCCGGCGCTGAGCATCGATATGACCCCGCTAAACACATGGATGTTCACTCGTCGGTGCTCCAGTCCAGATATATGCAGGCCAAGGCTATAGAACAATTTAGCCTTCCTGCAGACAAGGAGTTCTTGAAGAAGATCCCTGATGTGGGTCTCCATGTGATCCTTCGAAGCTACTTGACTAGGGGATGCCTTGTGGAGGAAGAAATATATAGTTGGCTAGCCCAAGGTCATCACGCCTATGAGAAGCTTCGTAGGATGCGTGCAACCCAAGGAGTCGGAGAGAGTGATGAACTGGATCAGGTCGTCAAAGAACTCTCGGCAAAACAAGCTGAACTCGACGACTGGCATCGAGAGATGGAGGTGAAGGAGAAAATGATAGCCGAGCTTAAAGCGACGAATGTGAAAATGTTGGCCGAGATCCAACAGCTAAAACAGAGGCCCCGCAGTAGCGTTGGGGGCATTGGGTCTACCAACGAAGCATTAAGGGAGCCGAGACTACGCGACGCGCGTTTTGAGAAGCGTGCGAAGCACGCCAAGGCTCGCTTAGAGGAAGAGTTGGCGGCAGTTTACGCTCGGAATGTGCTCAACTCAAAGAGTCCTTACGCCAGCGCGAGAGCAAGGTTGACTATTTAGAATCCAGCGACCACCAGTCAGCTATCATCGCAAAGAATCGGCCTATTATCATTGCAAATGATATCGGGTGAAATGCCTGGCATGTCTTCTGGGCTCCAAGCAAACACATCAAGATTAGATAAAAGAAAAGCAATTATCGCACCTCTTAATGGTTCCGAGAGGCTGGACCCAATCCTGAGTGTCTTCTCGCCCTTGTGGTCGACAGGGATCTCTTGGAGGTCTTCAA
Organism: Asparagus setaceus; assembly: GCA_012295165.1. Classification (NCBI taxonomy): domain Eukaryota; kingdom Viridiplantae; phylum Streptophyta; class Magnoliopsida; order Asparagales; family Asparagaceae; genus Asparagus; species Asparagus setaceus. Next base: position 5,398 of record WHSE01000397.1, on the reverse strand, counting down.
CCGGAGTCGTCCTTTCGCGCTCCATCTTCTCCTTGAGCTGGTGAGTCATCTTCTCGATAGGCATGGCGGTCACGACTCCTTTCCCCTTGGTGGAGAGAACATAGCAAGCTCGGGCTTCCTTCTAGTCACTCCGAACTATCCCGACCCCTCTTGATGTCGGGAACTTGATCATCTGATGATAGGTGGACGGGATGGCTCGCAAGTGGTGGAGGGACGTTCGACCCAAGATGACGCGTTAGCGCCAATTGATGTCCATCACTACTTAACCGACGCCAACAACGATGGCATGGGGCTACCCACGGGCCGTGGAAGGGTGATTTGTCCCTCTGGAAGCTAAGAATGTCCTGTGAAACCAATCAGAGGACCCCAAAGACGGCTGGAGCTTGGATCTATCAATACCCATGCGGTTGAACGCGTCTAAGAATAATATATCGACAGAGCTCCCAGTGTCGATCATGATCCTCTTCACCTTAAAGCCGTAAATGTCGGCTGTTGATGTATATAACCACAGTCACTAACCTCGGGTGAGTTTAGCTTTTAAGAGCGGAGTCCGCTTTCTCTCTCCTAAAGCCCAGCGACGCTGACTCCAACCAAGGGATTCGCCTACAACAGAAAGAATGACCTGTGAAAGAGGCGGAGTTGGGATCTCCGGTGGTTCCTCCGACGGTCAAGTCAGTAGTGTGGGAGATAATTTAATGGAGCAGGAATTCACACTGAGAAGATTGCTTACCTTGTTAGCTGTTCACGTTGCTCTTTATAGTTAGGGTTGAGGGGGTATTTTCGTCTTTTCATTAGTTTGGGAACCACTGGTGAGTCAGCCCTCCCCTCTCCACGTGTGAGACGGTGATTGGCTGGACATTTCTTTGTCTGCTACGGTGGCTGGCCTTTACAGGTGTCAAACTGCGGGTAATTTAAGGGTTGGTGTGGTCTACTCACTATTAATGAGATGGGATTGGCGGCGCCTGTACCGTAATGCATGGGTCCGGTGCCTTAAATACCGTGAGAGATGGGGAATTAAGGTCGGTGCATTCAATGCGATGTTGATGGGCTCGAAAATCGTGGCCGTCGCCCGGGTGGAGGGAATCACGCAGATGGGAGAAGGGAGAGCCGTGGCTGGGATAGTCGGCTCATGCGGCCTCTTAGGGTGTCCCTTGGGATGATCTGCTGAGGGGAACGATTGGGAGTGCCTTTTGCGTCGTCCTAGAGGACGAGTGGCCGAGAAGGGTGGGCCTGGATTCGTTCCACATTGTTTGGAGAGGTCGGCAACTTGTTAGAAGGGTCGTGAACGGGTGGCGGTCTGCGATCTACTAACACCGCCAGTCCGAGAGTTGCCGATGGTCGACTCACCGCCTTCGTGCCGGCCATGGCGATAGTCGCCTAATGGACCGGACTGGTCGGGTGCGTAGGCTTGCTGGGTTGGGTGGAGGTTTGTGTTAGCCCTCATTGGTAAACGAGCGTCCGCCCAGATCAGTACTCGGTTTTTCTTCTTAATCACTGATTAGCGGTTATGACCATAACATCGGCCGATATGACGATGGGGTCATCATGAGGTGTCTCGACTCCTTCCAAGTCAGCCTCGCTGAAAGAGATGGATACATCTGCCTTCTGCTTCTTGTCGCAGCTATTCACCAGCAAAGCATGCTTGGCATACCTCTTTCGGGCGTTGTTAGACTCACCTCCTAAAGTGGGACCCCCACTGATGGTGTTGATAACCCCCCGATTCCCTTGTCCGACTTCCCTATGCTCCGAGTTAGGTCGAGGTCGGGGAGATCGAGAGCGAGGTCCGTGGTCGTCCCTCTTGGGATGCTGCTCCCGGTAGATCAAGTTCTTCAAGAAGCCTCTCTGAATAAGGTCTTCAATGTCCTCGAGAACACGGCAGCCTCGGTGTCATGGCCGTGATCTCGTGGTATCGAGAAAAAATCGCCAGCGATCTCTTGTTTGGATCCCACCTCATCTCATGGAGGGGCTTATGGAGGAGTCCCTCCCTCCGGCCTTGTCCGTGGCCCCAAAGGGATGTGTTGAGGACTCAGAATACCGGAGGGGAGCGATGCTTCTTTCGTCTCTCCTCCTCGCCGAACCAACCATTACGTTGTTCTTGGGAGGAGGATTCCTTGGGATATTTTGGACTCTTCCTCCGAGGTGGATCTTGGGCCGACCTAGTAGGAGGGGCGGCCGGAGCCGGGGGCCGGACAGTAGCTCACCGAGAAGGATGATGAGATGCTGGTGCTGCCGGTGGGGTGGAAGCCAAAACAGGAGTGGCCACCTTGGCCGACCCGCCTGTCCATCTTGTAAGCTTCTACTTCTTCCATGTTCATGTAAACATGGGCTTTGGACATCAAATGCTCATAACTTCTGATGGGCTTCTTGTTGAGGGCTTTAGACAAGTCACCCGGTAGTAACCCCGCCACCAGAGCCGCCATAGCGACTTTGTTCCCTTGATCTTCGACTTCTAGCCTCTTCGCTTGAAATCTCTTAATGTAGGCCCTGAGGCTCTCGCCCGGCTCTTGCTTGGTCTAGATGAGCACACTGGATGGCAGTTTGGGCTTGGCATTGGCCAAGAAATGGTGGATGAACTTCTGACTCAAGTCTTTGAAGCTTCCAATGGACTTCTTCTCCAATGAGTTCCACCAAAGCTTGGCGCTCCCTGTCAAAGTGACGGGAAAGCAACGACAGATAGTCGCTTCCGGTGCTTGTATCATGATCATGGTGTTGTGATAGTCTTGAACATGCTCGGTCGGGTCTCTATCACCCCCATACTTGTCCATCGTCGGCATCTTGAACTTCTCAGCCGGCGCTCTTATGGTGGAGTCGGTGAAGGGAGTGTTCCCTCCAATGGCGTCGGCGACTGGCTGGTATACTTGATTATAGTCGCCTGTGCGCTGGTGGGTAGTTGGGAGTGGGGTCGCGGACGCGGTATGAGGTCTCGAGGCTATGCCTGCTGGTTCCTTTGCACCTTAGCTAGGAGCAGGGCTCTCATCGGTGAGGTCGAAGGTGAGGGGATGGCGTCTTGAATTGGCGCCTTGAGCCGGCTACCTCTGCAACGGTGAGGCGGCGCGCTCTTGGTGATCCCTCCTTTATTTATCAACATGAAGAGTCTTCGGGAGTGGGGTTCGCCTCAAGACGAAACGGCGATCGCCTTGAGCAGTGGAATGGCGGCTGGCGGAGGGCTGGTCCGCCGCCGTTGCTGATGGCGCTGACTACGCCGCGAGAGAGGGAGGCGAGTGAAGAGTTCATCGGCAAAAGCTTTGAGCTGGGTCTGCATGGTTGCTTGCATGGCTTGAGTGATCTTCTCGGTGGATTCCTGGAGTTGGGCTTGAGTGACATAGCCCGCCGGTAGGTTCCCCGACCCGGAAAGATCATCACCGCTGGACATGATTGCAAGAAGAAGAAAGGAGGCCCCACGGTGGGCGCCAAACTGTTGATGTATATAATCACAGTCACTAACCTCGGGTGAGTTTAGCTTTTAAGAGAGCGGAGTCCGCCTTCTCTCCTAATGTCCGGTGATGTTGCTCCGTCGTGGGGTTCACCTACAGAAGGGACACCTGTGGAAGAGGCGGAGTTGGGATCTCCGGTGGTTCCTCCGACGGTCAAGTTAGTAATGGGGAGAGAAAATTCAATGGAGCAGGAATTCACTCAGAGAAAAATTACTTACTTGGTTTGCTACTCACGTTGCTACTTATACCTAGGGTTGTGGGGGTATTTTCATCTCTCCATTAGGCTCAGGAACCACTGATGAGTCAGTCCCCCTCCACGTGTGAGCCGGTGGTTGGTGGGGCACCTCCTTGTCTGCTACGGTGGCTAGCCTTTACAGGTGTCAGGTTGTGGGTAATTTGAGGGTTAGTGTGGTCTATTCGCCATTAATGGGATGGGATTGACGGCGCCTGTAGCTGCATGGGTCCGAGGTGCCTTAAATACCGTGAGGGATGGAGGAGTTAAGGGGCTGTCAATGCATTTAATGTGATGTTGATGGGCTCGAGTACTGTATAACCGTCGTTCGAGTGGAGGGAACCACATAGGATGAGAGAGGGGGGGAGCCGGGAGGCCGGGACTGGCACCACTCCTGGGGCCCATTGGAGTAATCGGTTAAGGGGGCGACTGGTACCACCCTCCGCGTCGTCCTAGAGGACGGATGGCTAAGAAGAGGGGGGCTAGATTTGCTTTGTGTTGTCTGGAGGGACAGACGACTATTTGGAAGGGGTTATGGTGGATAACGAGTTGCGAGGATCGACCTACCGTTTCGTGTCCCGTGAGGGTCGGGCGGGTTGGAAGGCGATGGTCGGTCGCCCCATGTTGCCCGGAGGGGACAAGCGACTTCGGAAGGATAGCTCGAGGTAGTCAATTGGTCATGACGATCGTACCGCCTTCACGTCCGCGTAAGAGAATTGTTGATGGGTCGACCCACACCTCCTCGCGTTCCGTTATGGTGCATGCCGTTTAACGGACCGCATGCAGGCCTGCTAAGCCGCAGCCCATGGCTGGGGGTTCATGCGTCGCCCGTTAACGAAGCATGTTTGTCCATGTTAACACCGGTTTTCCTCTTTAATCACTAATTAGTGGTTATGACCATAACAAAGTACAATAATATAATATATGTTATATTACTATTTATATGATACATATTACCATAACAGAGCATTAAAATCTAATAGTGTATATAATGATATAAATAATATATAATATATTATATATTATTTTATTATTGTAATATTATATCATTAATATAATATATCATGACATGGTTAGTATAATATATTTTATTATAATGAACTATAATATAAAGTAGTAAATTACTTTGATATTAAAGTCAATACAATATGCTAAAATATCTTTAGTATTATATAATATATCATAATTTATTCCAATTAAAATTAATTAATTTACTATATTACATTAATATAATATGTTATATTAAAAATAATAAAATATCAACATATTAATAATGATAAATTATTATATAATAATATATTAAATAAACAAATAACTCCTAAAACAACAAAGTAATAATATCTTTATTATATTTAATATAATAAATAATATATTACATAGTAAACTAATTTATTAATGATAAAACTATTTTTAAGTAATATTAATATAATAAAAGTAATAATAATATTATTTTATTATATTATGTTATAAAATAGTAATTATTATTAGTGAAATTTAATATATTAAAACTATAATATGATATATATGTTGAAATATAATTAATATACTAACAACGTATTAGTAATAATAAAATAGTATATAATGATATTATAAATGCTATATTAATAATATTATTTAATGTTATATAATATATATCAATTACATGTTAATGTAAAAAATACATATATATTAATATTTTAAAATAATATATTATGATTATAATATAATATAATATAATATCGTAACAATATAA
>WHSE01000396.1:0-19988 GCA_012295165.1 Asparagus setaceus | reverse complement strand
CCCAATTCAAACGGTAATTGGTAAAGGCTAATCAAACCCGTTGATGGCTGAGGGTTTGCCAAAAATCAGAGTATTATAGTTAATTATTTCGAATAAATCATAAAAAAAAAGACATATTTGATTAAAAATGAGGTTACTTAATCCTTAAACATCAAATTTATGGGAACGAATTCGAAAGTTTGCTGTTCCGCTTGAAGCTCACCAAAGACTCCTTTGCTACTATTAAGGGCCTTTGCGCCTCTTCTCGATGTCAACCAGCCTTCGCTCGAGTTCGAATTTATCGGGCATGACCGCAAGAGCTCTCTCGGTTGGCCTTCATCACTTCAAGATGATCGAACCCTCTCGCGACAATGATCTGAGATTTTCCAAGATCATCTCCTAAAAATGGGACAATGCTACGACGAATTTAGTCGTAAAAGTCGCATTGCAGGAGATCACATTAAAGATCTTAGAATGGTATTCGAGCTCATGCGACTCATCGCCTAAAGATGAATCCCCGCCAAATCTTTCCTTGGGACGCCCAGCTAAGTTCTGGCTTTGTCGCCACCGCCAAAGGAATCCACGCCGATCCCCGACAAAGTGAAGGCGATTCAAGAATTGCAACCTCCGAGAAATCCGAGAACTCGTGGGTTACAGGGCTTAATCGATACATCCGACGGTCGCATCGAACCTATCCTGAAGTGCCAACCATTCTGTTGAACAAGAAGGGCGGTCGCGATTTGGGACGACGCATGTCGAAGCTGCTTGAAGAGATCAAATCAGATTCGCTAAACCTCCCGCTCTGTTGCACCGCAAGCCGAAAACCGCTCCTCGATCTACGCCAAGGCAATCTGGACACTTCGCTACGCCTTTACTCACAGACGACGACAGCCGTCACGCATCAGCAGCGTATTACCCGAGCTAACATTAGTCTGGTACCGAAGTCTCGATACCCAATGGTCGAGAAGCGCTGCCTTTGCACTAGTGTTTCGCGACGAAAATGCGACTATTTAGCTCGGACAGACAATTTATATTATCTCTAACGAATCCGTCCTATTTATGACCCAAACCGCCTCAATAGTTGACGCTGGCTTAAATGGGCCTTGCTCTTGTCCCAATATGATTTGCACTTCAAACAACAAAAGCTCGGTCAAAGGACAAGTTTATTTACATCTCTGGTCGCCAACCCATAAATCCGACGCAGTTGAGCTATATGATGATCTCCTGATGAAGTTCAGAAGTCAACACTACATCGCACCAACAAATATGGCGACAGTATTTGATCGAGCTTCTGCCACCAACGGTAAGTACCCCGATGTTCTAAAATCACTGAGCTCTGAGTTGTCTTGATTTCCCGAATCATGTCATGCCCCGTGCTTATTCACTCACCTAACCTTGTTCCAATAACGAGTCAATACAACGCCTACTTATCTGACTTAGCGCCAAGGAGCCGGGGTCAATATCTCAAGCATACCTACGATTCACAACCATAGTCAAGATCCGCCTGAGACTACGGTCGTAAATCCGCATCTAATTCCTTATCATCAGTTGCAATCAAATGGCAAGACTCGCTCAAGAGTTCTTCATCGAATATATTCCACGCCCAAACGCCACGCTGATAATCGGCGGCTTAGTCGTGGTCGCGTTAGCACAACCTCCGACCGAACAATTAGTTACGGCCGATCACCACTCTTCGTATCAATATATGATGGGGTACAAGAAGACAAAGGGATAGTTACCAAAGAGGTAAATGCAACCCAAAACTGTCAGCCCCCAGATTGGCGCTTCCTATCATCGATTACGCCTTCATGGTATCGCCGTAAGACGGAAAGAGAGAGTCAATCCGGCCAAGAGCTCCAAGATTCTTTTACTTAATAACGTAAACCCGATGTTATATCGGGGTATGATGGTCTTTACCCGATGCCTTTGAACAAAGAGGCGTAGGTCCTTCTGAAAGCACATGAGAATGTGGTGCACACCACCTCGGGTCCCAAACTCTACGATCAATTAGGAGAATGAGCTACTTTGGCCCACGATGATTAATGACGCAATGGCACGCCGAAATGCCACGCGGTCAAATTCACGCTAATTACATGCATCGCCCCGAAAGGGCTTGCATCCTTCGCCACATCTCGCATTCGAGACATGGGGAATGGACGTTGTAGGTCCCATTTTTTCCGCCAAGCAGGAGATCGGCTTTATTCTAGCGATCACCGACTACTTCTCCGTAAGGGCCGGGCAATCCGCTTAAAAGAGGTCAAGGCAAGTACCGCCATCAAGCGATCAAACACCATGTCATCTCATTCACAGGTGTCCCCGAGACGGATCGTGCATGACAACGGTCCCCAATTTATCGCTAATTCCTTCATCGTTTTGAAAAGTTCACAGATAGATGTCTGCCGATGTTCTTATAATCCAAAGAAGAAATGGATTAGCCGAAAGCGCTCAACAAGACGATTATCAAGATTTTGTCGGCTTGTGAAGAATAACAAGCAGACCGGGACGATAAACCTGAGAAGCACTCGGGCATATCGCACAACCAAGACGCATCAACAGAGCTACCCCGCACTCTCTCGGCTCCACGTGTGAAGCAATTCTCCGCTGGAAATCCAGATTCTCCACTTCGCACGCCTGCAACAAATGAGATGACGATCCAAGAACAACATCAAAACGCCTCAAGAGCTCGAGATGTTAGATGAAGCTACCGAGGCTCAACAATGCATTGAGTTCTATCAAGCTAGGATGTCGAGGGCTTTCAACAAGAAAGTTCGACAGAGAACCTTTAAGGAGGAGATTCGCCCTCGCCGCTAGACTACCGATAATTTCAACTCCAAAAGAAAGGTAAATTCAACCCAATGGAAGGACCGCTTATAATAGACACGCCTATTCAAACGCATATCGCCATCACCAGATCGGCGACCGCAATTAATGCCGATAAACCGGAAGTTCCTAAAAGTATTACCCTTAGTACATTCAGATAACCTATTTTGAGGGAAGTTCTCTGAATATTTCACCCGCTTTTGAGGATAACCCTAAATTATTTTTTCCTAAATTCTCTCACCGACAAATTCATTGACGGGGGCCCACTAAAATCTTTGGTCCAACCATCCAATAAATCCCTCTCGATTCATTCCACTAACGAGGTCCACATTTCCTCGTTAGCATCCTATAGTGAAAGCTATCCGCATTTTTAAGATTTCGAAGAGAGATTCAAGCTTAGCTCTGGAATAGAATATATTTTCCTACATTTCACCCGAGATAGAATACATTCTTTCTCCTGTAAGAGAAGAGATAATACATTCTTCCTCTCGTCGATTCTGAGTGGAGATCCCACTCTTAGTTTCATCTTTCAAGATTCTCAAAATGGAGATCCCATTTTAGTCTTTCATCGAAATGTGACAAAATTTTTTTCCAAAGACTCTGAGATAGAGATAAGATCCTCCTTCCTCTCCATCAATAAGAGATAGGACACAAAACCTTCCTTCCACCAAGCAAGAGATAGGATACAAAACCTTCCTCTTGTTTCAAGTCGCCTTCACTTCTGAGATAGGAGACAAGATCCTCCTCCTCTCCATCAACAGGAGATAGAATACATTCTTCCTCTTGTTTTAGCTTTGATTGTATCTGAAATAGGATATAAAATCCTTCCTTTCCACCTTCTCGAAATAGAATACATTCTTCCTTTCCCACATCAATCATTCCGCTATCAACTAGTCTTCGAAAAGAAGACACCAAGATTCATCTTGGGGCATTTTATCCCAAGCCTAAGAAGGATAAAGCCAACGCCACACGCTGCGGGCTTAGTCTTTTTCCATTGAAGAAGACACGTGAGTTTGATTGGGGTATTTTATCCCAAGCCTAAGAAGGGATAAAGCCAACGCCACACGCTGTCGGGCTTAGTCTTTTTCCGATTGAAGAAGACACCGTAGTTCGACTGTATTTCATCCAAGCCTAAGAAGGATTAAGCCAACGCTTCACACGCTGTTTCGCTAGTCTTCCCGTGAAAAAGACTAAGCCTACGATTCAACATCGTAGCATTAAGTCTAAGAGAGTCTCATTCTTTAGCATAACGCCACGCAGCGGAACGGATCCGATAATCCGCACGCCAGCCCAATTCAAACGGTGAATGGTAAAGGCTTATCAAACCCGCTGAGGGCTGGGTCGCTAATAACCCTAAAGCCAACGCCACACGCTGTCTGTTTAGTCTTTTTCCGATTGAAGAAGACACCGAGTTTGATTCGGGAATTTTATCCCAAGCCCGAGAAGGGATAAAACCAACGCCACACGCTACGGCTTAGTCTTTTTCCATTGAAGAAGACACCGCAGTTTGATTCGGGAATTTTATCCCAAGCCTCGGAAGGATAAAGCCAACGCCACACGCCTCGGCTTAGTCTTTTCCCGATTGAAGAAGACACCAGAGTTTGATTCGGGAATTTTATCCCAAGCCTAAGAAGGATAAAGCCAACGCCACACGCTGCCGCTGAAGTCTTTTCCGATTCAAGAAGACACCGAAGTTTGATTCTCGGGTATTTCATCCCGCCTAAGAAGGGATGAGCCTACGCCACACGCTGCTTCAAGTTAGTCTTTCCCTGCGGAAAAAGACGGTTCACGTGATTCAACATCGTAGCATTAAGTCTAAGAGAGTCTCATTCTTTTAGCACAACGCCACGCATGAACGGATTCCGATAATCCGCACACTCAGCCCAATTCAAACTGAACTGTAAAGGCTTATCAAACCCGCTGAGGGTCGGGTTACAATAACCCTAAAGCCAACTTCACACGCTGCTGTTTGGCTTAGTCTTTTCCATTGAAGAAAACACCGTAGTTTGATTCGGGAATTTTATCCCAAGCCTAAGAAGGGATAAAACCAACGCCACACCGCTAGTTTCTTAGTCTTTTTCCGATTGAAGAAGACACCGAAGTTTGATTCCGGTATTTCATCCCGGCCTAAGAAGGATGAGCCTGCCGCGAACACGCTGTCCAAGTGGTCTCTGCCCGTAAAGAGTACTAAGCCTACGATTCAATATCAGAAAGTCAAGAGAGTCTCATTCTTTAGCACAACGCCATGTGCGAATCTGATCCATAATCCGCACGCTAGCCCAATTTAAACTGGGTAATTAGTAAAGGCTTATCAAACCCGCTGAGGGTCAGGGGTTGGCCATCAACCCTAAAGCCAACGCTCATACGCTGCCGGGCTTAGTCTTTTCCATTGAAGAAGACACCGAGTTTGATTCCCAAATTTATCCCGGCCTCGAAGGAATAAAGCCAATCACCACGCTGCTGTCGGCTTAGTCTTTTTCCGATTGAAGAAGACACCTGAGTTTGATTCCGGGAATTTTATCCCGGCCCGAGAAGGGATAAAGCCAACGCTTCACACGCTGCCTTTTAGTCTTTTCCCATTGAAGAAGACATCGAAGTTTGATTCTCGGGTATTTCATCCCGAAGCCTAAGAAGGGATGAGCTCACGCTGCCACACGCTGCTCTGCTAGTCTTCCCCGCGAAAAAGACGGCTTCACGATTCAACATCGTAGCATTAAGTCTAAGAGAGTCTCATTCTTTAGCACAACGCCACGCATGAACCATCTCGATAATCCGCGACACCAGCCCAATTCAAACGTAATTGAAGGCTTATCAAACCCGCTGAGGGTCATTGGCCAATAACCCTAAAGCCAACGCTTCACACGCTGTTTCCGCTTAGTCTTTTTCCATTGAAGAAAACACCAGAGTTTGACTGGGAATTTTATCCCGCCTAAGAAGGGATAAACCAACGCTTCACACGCTGCTGTCGGTTTAGTCTTTTTCCGATTGAAGAAGACACTGTGAAGTTTGACTTCATCCCGGCCTAAGAAGGGATGAGCTTCCATACTGTAACACGCGCTGTGGGTGGTCTCTGCCCGTAAAGAGTAACAAGCCTACGTATTCATATCGTAGCATTAAGTCTAAGAGAGTCTCATTCTTTAGCACAACGCCATGTGCGGAACGGATCCGTATAATCCGCACGCTACCCAATTTAAACGTAATTAAAAGGCTTATCAAACCCGCTGAGGGTCAGTCGGGCTAATAACCCTAAAGCTAACGCGCCATAATGCTAACCGGGTTTAGTCTTTTTCCGATTGAAGAAGACACCAGAGTTTGATTCTGGGAATTTTATCCAAGCCTCGAAGGAATAAAGCCAACGCCTCAACGCTGCTGGCTTAGTCTTTTTCCATTGAAGAAGACAATTCGAAGTTTGATTCCGGGAATTTTATCCCGGCTCGAAGGGATAAAGCCAACGCCACACGCTGCGTCGGTTTAGTCTTTTCCCCGATTGAAGAAGACATCGAAGTTTGACTTCGGGTATTTCATCCCAAGCCTAAGAAGGATGAGCCACGCTGTAACACGCAAAGCCGCAGCGGTCTCTTTGCCCGTGAAAGAGTACTGCCTACTTATTCACATCGTAGCATTAAGTCTAAGAGAGTCTCATCTTTTTAGCAACAACATCATGTGCTGAACGGATCCATAATCCGCGACGCCAGCCCAATTCAAACGCAGAATTGGTAAAGGCTAATCAAACCCGCTGATAATGGGAGGGTTTGCCAAAATCCTATTGTAGGCGTAAAAATTGCTTATCAATACCCAAACAAGACTCAGAACGGTGGGTTGACAACCGACGATCCATCCGGACGGCTAACCCGTAACGCCAACGCGATTACGCCGCGAAAACGATAAAGCGAAGCCGACGAACCCATGAAGTGAGTCGGCGAGGCGCACGAAGCAAATAAAACGACACGCGGGAGAAACCCCGACGAGAAGGCTCAACGAGGCGAAGCTGGCTAAACTCAAACGCCGACGAATCAACCGCATTCTTAGTCCTCGATGCAAACGAGCCGCTTGAACTCGAAAAGTTGATCGACACCGACTCAAACCCAACTACACATCACCGAGCAAAACTAAGCCCTAAGACCGAAAGAGTCGACGGAAACGCATCAAGAATCGCATCGAGAAACGGCTAAACGGCGAAAAGCGACGCTGAGGCGACACCCTACCAAATGGTCAGGTTTACACTTTGTCGAGCCACCCCGGCCAACTTGCCGAGGTGCCCTACCAAGTGGTCGGAGGCTCGGCCACTGGTCGAGCCACCCTACCAACTTGGCACGGAGGTACCCGCCAGGAAGCCGAGGGTGTCACACCATGGTCGGAGCCACCCTACCAACCTCGTCGGCGTTCTGCCAAGGGTCGAGCCACTTGTCGCTACAGCACAAGACTTTTGTATAAATAGGGGTTGCCCATGAGGGGGCCGGATTTGGAGACTTTGAGGTCGGATTTGCTGAGGTTGGACTTGGTGATTTTGGCGATTCTTCAAGAGCCCTCGCGAGATCTACGACGACGGCTCGGAGCACCGGGCGAAGCCTAAGTCCAACCGACGCCGACTATAGGCGAAGGTAAACAAACTCGGTCGAATCCAGATACCCTAGTTAAGCTTCGCCTTAACCTCGTGGATAGCCGTGATTTCTCCTTGTAGATCTCACCCGCCCTCGCATCCTCTCCTTCGCGGAGTGCGATCCCCGCAGCGCATCCTCTTCGCGGAGTGTGATCCTCAGCGCCGCTTCTTCGGAACGAGCCCCTCTACGCTCAGAGTTCCAACCCGGTTTACACCGTGATCGGATTGCGCTGGTCAACTGACTAATAAAAAGTCCCCGCGACAGAAAAGAACCCACGCAAGCCGGTGATCCCGTGAAATAGAGATCCTCGTGGTTTGTTCACAAAAGGAAGAAAGTTGTAATTTTCTGCCATTGTACGCCTAAAATAAAGGCATTTTCTTTGTTTGAAATTTTGTTGTAGGCCAACGGCTGTACATAAGTTCAAACGAGCAATGAATAACAAACCAACTTTCCCCGCCAACAAGCCGGCGACCACAAGAGCCAACGGCTTCACTAAGAAGCCGCCGCATCGTGAGCCGGATCCGCATCCCTACAAGAAGAAGCCAGGCCTTGGCGACGTGATAGGAATGCCCAATGCCGGGGACTCCGAAGCGGGGCCGCTGCCCTTTGACTTCGCTAACCGGCTAGTGACCGCCAAAACTCGTAGGGTGTAATAATTAGCTCAGCTGTCAACCGAATCCAAGTTGATCCCGCCCGGCCAGGAGTATCATACTATCGCCCTTGTCCGTGATCGCCCTTCCCACAAATCCGTAAGGAAGATCCGCTATCCTCGCCCGAACTTTAATGCGGGATCTAACTCCCCAAGGTCGGGTTGCACCAATGGCATCCTTCCAAGATCCAAGATCACCGATCTACGCCAGAGATCACCGCTGATGCATGCATCGACTCCGACGCTGAATTGCCAAGGCCCGAATCGGACCACCTGTCCGAAGTCCGTGAGAGGTCAAGAACCATCATCAAGTACACTAACTCCTCCAAACCGCCAACAAGTGATTGGGTCCGTCAAACCGAACCGATCAACACTTGAAGAACGATTCAGAGGCTGCATTACTGCGAGACACACACTGCTCTAGTTCAGAGGCCCTGATGTAGAAGAAGGAGAAGTGGACAAGAAGCCACCAAAATGCGCCAAGTTTGGAGTCCAACCGAACAACGATTCGGACGTAAGGTCAAACGTCACCAAGAATCGCCCACCTTAAACCGATTTGACTAAGGCTCGCCGCCACGGGTGACTTGATTCAAAAGAAGATCACACCTCTCCTACGATCTCATCCGTGATCTCCATCCGTACCAGGCTCGCTTCGGCCAATCTTGTTACGATCCCTGAGCAAGAAAACGGTGTTGGAGCACCTCGCTCATTACATGATGATCGAGGTAAAATTTCGATCAGAGAACGATTGGGCCCGCTAAGGAAGTCCCGGTCACTGCGGTAGGGGTCGCACCCACCTCAACCGTGATAAGAAGATTCCTGAATCGCTCACTAGAATTGATCGAAGTTCGAGAGCCCGGCCAAACTCGCTAGCTTAGTGACTCTTGGAACCTCCTCGACATGTGACTCATCCGGCGAGACGCTTATCCGACGACGATGACGCTATACTGGAAGTCATACCAACACACCTATATTGCTCCCAGATTCATGCCGATGAGCATTTACCGTCGGGGTAACGAAATCTCGAGAGAAGTTCTCTCAATTGAACACGATTGTCCGTGTTCTCAAACTAATCAGTATGGTGTTGTCGTAATGTAACCGCACTGCCAGCCCAAGAAGGCTTGATAGGCTGGCAACAAGACGAGTCTCAAAGGCTTATATGACCAACAGAGGTTGGGATACTTAATCCTTCTCAAGATGAATGCTCATGGGATTGATAATAATCCACCCTGGAGGGAGACTGACATTCGCCCCGACTTCCTTCGCTTGGGATTCCACACCAGTTCGAGAAGCTTTCAAGGTTTAATGTCAAATATGGCTACGATCGATCCCCGCTATCGTTGAGAGTGATGAAGACGTGCCAACATGGGAAGACCCATGGATCCATCAACTCCAAGAGCCTGGGATAGGTTCAACAAAGAGAACCCCACCAAAGACGAGGTAGTCCAGTTAATATGGGTGATGAAGAGCATCCTAAACTCATAAACATCGCTAATACTCCCCTTGGAAGAAAAAGAGTTGATTGCCCTAATCGGGAGTATATCGATGTATTCGCTCGAGTTACGAGGACATGCCGACTCGAACCTAATGTAACACATCACCAACATCAAGGCGGATGTCAAACCCGCCAAGCAACAAAGAAGACGGTTTCGGCCCACAAATATTGGAGGCAATTGTTGACGGCGAAGAAACTCATAATCGGATTCATCAAGGAAATTCAACATCCGGATTGGGTGGCTAATATAGTCCCTACCATGAAGAAAATGGGTCGATTAGGACTGTGGTTTAATTACGAGACCTCAACGCGCTGTTCGAAGATGACTTTCTCTTCCAATCACCGATGTCATAGTTGACAACACGCGTGGATTTGAAAGAATGTCCTTATGGATGGCTTTTCTCGGTATAATCAAATCAAGATGCACCCCGATGACGCCAAACACAAATGCTCAACGTTTCCATTGGTATATTTTGTTACACGGTCATGCCGCTCGGTTTAAAGAACTGCAACATACCATAATGACTCGAGATTTTCCAAGATCATCTCCGAAAACGGTCATCGCTACGCCGACGATTTAGTCGAAAAAGCCGCGGACAAAGGAGATCACATCAAAGATCTTAGAACGGTATTCGAGCTCATGCGACTCATCGCCTAAAGATGAACCCCGCCAAATCCTTCCTTGGGATGTCCAGTGTTCCTCTATTGTCACACCGACAAAGGAATCCACGCCGATCCCGATAAAGTGAAGGCTATTCAAGAGTTGCAACCTCCCAGAAATCTGAGAACTGTGGGTTACAAGGGCATTGGCGACATCCGACGGTTCATATCGAACCTATCCGAAGTGCCAACCATTCTCTAAATTGAACAAGAAGGGCGGTCGCTTATCTGGGACGACGATGTCGAAAGCCGCTTGAAGAGATCAAATCAGATTCGCTAAACCTCCTGTTTGTTGCACCAGCCGAAAACCGCTTTTGATCTACGCCAAGGCAACGGATCACTCTTGCTTTTACTCGCGAAGACGACGACGCCGTCACTTAACAGCAAGTATTACCCGAGTCAACATTAGTCTACGAAGTCTCGATACCCAATGGTCGAAGGCTCTTGCATTAGTGTTCGCGATCGTAAAATGCGCACTATTTAGCCCGGACAGACATTTATGTTATTCTAACGAACCGATCCGGATATTTATGACCCAAACCGCCTCGATGAGTTGGCGCGCTTAAATGGGCCTTGCTCTGTCTCAATATGACTTGTATTTCAAACAAATAAGTCACCAAAGGACAAGCTATTTGTGATCTCTTGGTCCACCGACAACGATGCAGCTTGAGCTATATGATGATCTTCCTGATGAAGTCCGTGAAGTCAACACTACGCCGCACCAACAAATATGGCGATTGATTTTTTGACGAGCTTCGCCACTAATGTAGCAAGTACCCCTGACGCTTCTAAAATCTCCGCCGGAGTCTGAGTTGTTTGATTTCCGGAATCATGTCATACCCCGTGCTTATTCACTCATCAACTCCTGCTCCAATAACGAGTCAATACAACGCTACTTATCGGACTTAGCTTCGCCAAAGACGGGGTCAATATCTCAAGCGTATGGAGATTCACAACCGATAGTTACAGGTCCGCGGTGACTACGGCGAGGAACTCGATCCGTCCCCTATCATCGTAGCCGCTGAAATGGTCGACCATTCAAGAATTCTTCATCGAATATATCCCACGCCCAAAACGCCACGCAGATGCACCGGCTTAATGTGTCGTTAGCACAACCTTCCGAGATCGAACAATTAGTTACGGCCAGACTCACCAACTCTTCGCACTCAATATATAAAGAGGTACAAGAAGATGAAGGGTAATTACCAAAGAGGTACATGCAACCCAAACCAAGTTGGAGCCCCAGATTGGCTCTTTATCGCCGACGCTCTTACACGGTATTCTACCGTAAGACGGAAGGAGAGAGAGTCAATCCCTAAGAGCTCCAAGATTCTTTTAACGTTAAACCAAACCGTGATATATCGCCGGGTACGATGGTCTTTACTGATGCCTCTTCAAACAAAGAGGTAAGAGGTCCTTCGAAGCACACGGCGGTGAATGTGGTGCGCACTACCGGTCCCAAGCTCTACGAACGAATCAGAGAATGGGCTACTTTTGGCCCACAATGGTTAATGACGCAATGAACGCCGAAATGCCATGCAGTCAAATTAATGTAATGCATCACGAGCAAATGATCCTTCGCCACATCCCGCCATTCGAGACATGGGGAATGGACGCTGTAGGTCCCATTTTTCCTCCGCCGGCTAAAGGAGATCGCTTTATTCTAGCGATCACCGACTACTTCTCCAAGTGGGTCAAGCAATCCCACTAAAGAGGTCAAGGCGAAACCGCCGTCAGATTCATCAAACACCATGTCATCTATCGACACGGTGTCCCAAGACGGATGACATGCATACATACAATGTCCCACTTCACACCTTCATCGCTATAAAATTCAAGATACAAGATGTCTCTGCCGACACCTTATAATCCAAAGAATAATGGGTTAGCCGAGGCGCTCAACAAGACGATCATCAAGATTTTGTCAAAGCTTGTGAAGAATAACAAGAGACCGGACGATAAACTCTGAGAAGCACTTCGCGGCATATCGACAACCAGACGCATCGACAGTGAGCTACCCCACTCTGGCTCACGTGTGAAGCAATTCTCCGCTGGAAATCCAGATTCACACGCCGCTTTGCAGCAGAGATGACGACCAAGAACAACGCCAAAACGCCTCAAGAACTTGAGATGTTAGATGAGAAGCTCGGAGGCTCAACAATGCATTGAGTTCTATCAAGTAGAATGTCGAGGGCTTTCAACAAGAAAGTTCGACAGAGAACCTAGTGGGAGGGAGATTCTGCCTCCGCTAGACTCCACGGATAATTCTCAACTCCAAAAGAAAGGTAAATTCGAACCCAATGGGAAGGACCGCTTATAATAGACACTGCCTATTCAACGGTGCATATCCTTTATCACACACACGGCTGCACCGCATTAATGCCATAAATGGAAGTTTCAAAAGTATTATCCTTAATACATCTGTGATAACCCGCTTGATGGGAAGTTCCTGAGAATATCTCATTCATTTTCATGAGGATAACCCTGTTATTGTGTTTTCCTCCAAAATTCTCTCACCGATCATTCATTGACTGGTGGCCCACTAAAATCTCCCCGGTCCAACCACTGAAAATCCCTCTCGACTCTCCACCTAACCAGAGGTCCACTTTCAAATTCGTTAGCAATCCCACAAAGCCAAAGCTATCCGTGCATTCTTCCAAGATTCTCTGAGTGAGATCCCACTCTTAGTTTCATTGGGAAATAGAGTACATTCTTCCTTTCCCACATTTTACCCGAGATAGAATACATTCTTCCTTCCGTAAGCAAGAGATAGAATACATTCTTCCTCTCTTGTCTTAGATTCTCTGAGTGGAGATCCCACTCTTAGTCTCATCTTTCAAGATTCTCAAAATGGAGATCCCATTTTAGTCTCTCCCACTGGAAATGTGACAAAACCCTTCCTTTCCAAGATCCTGAGATAGGAGACAAGATCCTCCTTCCTTCCATCAATAAGAGATAGGATACAAAACTTTCTCTCTTATTTCAAATTGTGGTACCCGGAGATAGGACACAAAACCTTCCTTTCCACCGGCAAGAGATAGGATACAAAACCTTCCTCTTTGTTCATCCCTTCCTGAGATAGGAGACAAGATCCTCCTTCCTTCCACCCTCGAAATAGAATACATTCTTCCTTTCCCACCTCAATCAACCTTAGTCCTGCTTCAATCCTTCTCCCACAAAGAAGGCCAAGATTCATCTTGGGGTATTTCATCCCAAGCCTAAGAGGATGAAGTCGACGCCTAACACGCTGCCGGGCCTAGTCTTTCTCCGATTGAAGAAGACACTGTAGTTCGATTCGGGTATTTCATCCCAAGCCTAAGAAGGGATGAAGTCGACACTCTAACACGCCGTTTAGTCTTTCTCCGATTGAAGAAGACACCGTAGTTCGACTCGGGTATTTCATCCCTAAACCTAAGAAGGGATGAAGTCGACGCCACACGCTCCGGGCTTAGTCTTTCTCCGATTGAAGAAGACACCGAAGTTCGATCGGGGTATTTTGTCCCAAGCCTAAGAAGGATAAAGCCAACGCCACCACGCTGTCGGGTAGTCTATTCCCGCGACAAAGACGGCTCACGATTCAACATCGTGAGCATTAAGTCTAAGAGAGTCTCATTCTTTTTAGCACAACGCCACGCATGGAGCGGATCCGTGATAATCCGCACGCCAGCCCAACTCAAACCAGTTGGTAAAGGCTATCAAACCGCTGAGGGTCGGGATCGCCACAACTCCTAAAGTCGACGCCTAACACGCTACGCCGGGCTTAGTCTTTTTCCCCATTGAAGAAGACACCGTGAGTTCGACTCGGGTATTTTATCCCAAGCCTAAGAAGGGATTGCCAACGCTTCACACGCTGTCGTAGTCTATTCCTGATAAAAGACGGCTTCACGCATTCAACATCGTAGCATTAAGTCTAAGAGAGTTTCATTCTTTAGCACAACGCTGTGTAGAACGGATTCGATAATCTACATGCTAGCCCAACTCAAACGTAGTCGTAAAGGCTAATCAAACCGCTGAAGGTCGGGGTCTACTAATAACCTAAAGTCGACCTAACACGCTGCCGCGGCTTAGTCTTTCTCCGATTGAAGAAGACACCAGAGTTCGATTCGGGTATTTTATCCCAAGCCTAAGAAGGATTGCCAACGCTTCACACGCTGCTGTCGGTAGTCTATTCCCCGATAAAGACGGCTTCACGATTCAACATCGTAGCATTAAGTCTAAGAGAGTTTCATTCTTTAGCACAACGTTGTAGAACGGATATAATCTACATGCTAGCCCAACTCAAACGGTAAGGCTAATCAAATCCGCTGAAGGCCGGGGTCGGCCAATAACCCTAAAGTCGACTTAACACGCCGCCGCTTAGTCTTTATCCGATTGAAGAAGACACCGAGTTCGACTCGGGTATTTCATCCCCGGCCTAAGAAGGGATTAAGCCAACGCTTCACACGCTGTCAGCGCATCTCTTGCCCGAAAGAGTACCAAGCCTATGTATTCAATATCATAGCAACAAGTCTAGAAGAGTTTCATTCTTCTAGCACAACGCCACGTATGAACGGATTTGGACAATCCGACGCCAGCCCAATTCAAACGGTAGTTGGTAAAGGCTAATCAAACTGCTGACGGCCGAGGGTTTGCTAAAAATCCTATAAGTATTATGGTTAATTATTTCGCTAAATAAAAGAATCATAATAGAGCACAAAAGAGGACAGAAATATGTTTTGCTTTAACTCGATAACTTTATTGAGGAAAGCTGTTCCGGCTCGGCCCGAAGTCTCCTCGCCGCCATTAAGGGCCTCCGCAGCCCTTCGTGTCAACCAACCGCTCGAGAGTTCAAATTCCTCGCACGACCGCTGAGTCTTTTCTTTATTGGCCTTCGCCGCCTTCAAGACGATCGCTCTCCTCGCCGCTGAAGCCTGCTCGAGCTCTACTATCCTCGCTTCCAAAGCGGGACACAAGACCAAAATGTCCCACTAAGATGAAGCTTCAACAGAAGCAGCTCCAAATGATGCACCGGCCTCACCGCATTTGAACTTCGAGTCCAAGAATAACGCTAGCATCCCAAGTTGCTTGGGCGAGCTCGATATAAGAGGCGAAGCTCTGCTTCAAAATCTTGTAGACTTTGGAGCTTAACCTCTAAATGGTCAAATCATCAAGAGGTGGCTCGGCGACTCAATCTTCCATATTCTCCCATGCCCTACTCCAAATAGGATTACGAGTATAAACTATTCCCGTTCTTAACGAAGTTCCCGGAGAATATTACCATATTCTTAAGGATAACTCGATAACCCTCAATTTCCTTCACTGGGACCTCAAGGAGGGATAAAATTCGACGAGGCTTATATCGACGGACAACGCTTCTACCGAAGGACTCCTCCCATCAGACGCGTCATTCATGCATCGCCACCGAGGGCCTACCAATCAACAATTGGGAAGAATACTTCCCATCAGATGAAAACACCGCAACGAAGTACGCAAGAGCGACGCCAACCAACACGTCGTCGACGAAGGATTCACCATCAACGGTTCGATCCACAAAAGAATTCCCCATCAACGGAGGAATCTCGAGGGTCAATTGACGATAATCCACCGACACGAAGTCAACAGAATGAACTCATTAGCTACAGCTTGAAATTCGACAACGGTCAAGCAATAAATGCAAAGACCGCAACACCCCTGTATCCTACAAAGCACCGGAGAACCCGAGAATTAGAGGAATCAAACATCGAAGCCAACCTCAAAAGAAATTCATCTATCGACTTCGGTCGGATTCGGCAACGCCGACAAAAAATGCAAGACTGTAATATCTTCAATCCTACAAAGCACCGGAAAGACCGGGAATGGAGAGATCAAACGCCGTGGTCATTCACAAGTCCTATCACGCCAATTAAAGAGTGAAGGGTTTATCATGTCCAAAGCATCCTGCATCATCCGAGATCGAGACGCTTTGAGGGGTATCAGAGGCGCTAAAAATTGCTTATCAATACCCAAACAAGACTCGTGAACGTGGGTTGACAACCGACGATCCATCCGACGGCTGACCCGTAACGCCGCCAACGGATTACGCGAAAACGATAAAGCGAGTCGACGAACCCATGAAGTGAGTCGGGAGGCGACGAAGCAAATAAACGACACGCCGCGGGAGAAACCCGACGACAAGCTCAACGAGGCGAAGTTGGCAACTCAAACGCCGACGCAGACTAATCAACCGTACTTAGTCCGCCGATGCAAACGAGCCGCTTGAACTCGAAAGTTGATCGGACACGGACTCAAACCCAACGGCACATCACCGAGCAAAACTAAGCCCGAAGACCAAAGAGTCGACGGAAATCGACGTAAGAATCGACGGAGAAACGCTAAACGGCGAAAAGCGACGCTGAGGCGACACCTCTACCAAATGGCCATAGGTTTTACCACTTTGCCGAGCCACCTACCAACTTGGTCGAGGTGCCTCTGCCCGCGGTTCGGAGGCTCTACCACTTTCGCCGAGCCAGCCAATCTTGGCCGAGGTACCGCGGAAGCCAGGTGGCTCGGCCACCATGGCCGAGCCACCTACCAACCGTCAGCTGGGCGGTCGAGCCACTTGTCGCTACAAGACTCTTTTGTATAAATAGGGTCTTGCCATGAGGGGGCCGGATTTTGAGACTTTGAGGTCGGATTTGCCGAGGTTGGGACTTGGTGATTTTGGCGGACTTCAAGAGCCCTCATGAGATCTACGACGCATCTGCCGGGCACCGGCGAGCTCAAGTCCGCCGACGCCGATCTATAGGCGAAGGTAAACAAACTCGGTCGAACCACAGATACCCTCTAGGTTAAGCTTCGCTTTAACCTCGTGGATAGCGCGGATTTCTCCTTGTAGATTCACCCGCCCGCCATCCTCTCCTTCGCGGAGGCGATCCCCGCAGCATCCTCCTTCGTGAGTGTGATCCTCAGCGCTTCGCTTCCTTCGCGGAAACGAGCCCTCTAACGCCTCAGAGTTCCTAACCCGGTTTGCACTGTGATCGGATTGCGGTGGTCAACTGACTAATAAAAGTCCCCTACGAAGCAAAGAACCTGACGGCCGGTGATCCCGTGAAATAGAGATCCTCGTGTTTGTTCACAAAAGGAAGAAAGTTGTAATTTTCGCTTTCATTGTACGCCTAAAATAAAGGCATTTTTTTGTTTGAAATTTTGTTGTAGGCCAACGGTTGCATACACAAGTTCAAACGAAAGCAATGAATAACAAACCAACTTTCTCCAACACCTATAAGTATTATGGTTAATTATTTCCACGAAAAAAAAAGGAGGACATATTTGATTAATAAAAGGATGATTACAAATCCTTAAACATCAAATTTATGGGAACGAATTTGCAAAGTTCTGTCGGTTCCGCTTAGCTCGTACCATGACTCTCGGCCGCTATTAAGGGCCTTTGCGCCTCTTTCGATGTCAAACTTCGAGAGTTCAAATTTCTGCATGACAGCAAGAGCCTCTCCCCGTGTTGCCCTTCATCAGCTTCAAGATGATCTGGACCCTCGGCTGAGTTCCTATTCGAGCTCTACTATCCTCACTTTCTAGCCATTAATAAGACCGAAAATGTCCCACTAAGATGAAGCTTCAGCAATGCTAGCCTCCGAATGATGCACCTGGTCTCGCCGCTAAACTTCGAAGTCCAAGACAACGCTAGCATCCCGCCAAGCTGCCTCAAAATCTTGTAGACTTTGAGCTTAACTCCAAATGGTCGAAATCATCAAGAATGGCCCGCGTGACTCAATCATGATATTCTCCCATGACTCGATCCTATCTTCCCGAACACGTAGTATAAACCGCTCCTAATTTGTCGAGAGTTCCTAAGAATATTTCCATAAAAATATTCTGTGGGATAACTCGATCGTAAGGATTGCATTGACGCTTAATCAACGCGTCACCGATGCCACTCCAAATAGGATTACAGTATAAACTAGTTCCTAATTCTTAACGAGAGTTCCTGAGAATATTACATATTCTTAAGGATAACTCGATAACCCTCAATTCTCCCACTGGAACCTCAAAGAGGGATAAATTGATGAATCCCACAAGGCTTATGTTGGCTTTGTTGCTCTACCTTGGAAAGAATTCCTCTCACCGCATCGACACACCATGCTGGCCCATCTACAGTTTAGAATTGGAATAAGTCCCAAGAAAAATTCTCCAACGAGGATAATTGTGCTCCAAAGAAGGAGTAATACTAGAAGGACGAACGCCACACCAAGGATTCACCGATCAACGCCTGATCCACGACTTGACGCCAATAACGCTAAGGCCAACTCCCAATAGTTAGGCTAAAATCCATGTAGTTCGACGCCACTAACGGTTGTACCGAGGATTCTCCAACGGAGGAATCTCGATGGTCAATTGGACGACGATTCACCAACACGAAGTCGAGAAGGAAACTTAATTAGCTAAGCTTTGAAACTCCAACAATGGTCAAGCAATAAATGCAAAGACCGTAACACCCCCGGGTATCCTACAAAGCACCGAGAACCCGAGAGGATTGAGGAATTAAATATCGAGCCAATCTCAAAAGAAATTCATCTATCGACTGTCAAGATCTCAACAACGGTCGACAAAAAATGCAAGACTCGTAATACCTTCAATAATCCTACAAAGCACCGGAAAGATCAAGGGAGAGGAGAGATCAAACGCCAAGGTCATTCATAGGTCCTATCACGCCAACCAAAGGGTGAAGGGTTATCACGCCCAAAGCATCCTGCACTCATCAAGAATCGTGACCGAGACGCTGGAGGGGTATCTCAGAGCGCAAAAATTGCTTATCAAGCATTCTAACAAGACTCGCAAACGGTGGGTTGACAACCCAGACGATCCGGCCCGACGGGCTGCACCCGCATCGCGATTACGACGTAAAACGCATAAAGCGCCAGCCTAATTAACGCATGAAGTGAGTCGGCAGGCGCACGGTTGTACGAAAACGGTCGTGGAGAAGACCCGACGCACGGCTCAACGAGGCGAAGTTGACTAAACTCAAACGCCGACGACTAATCAACCGCACTTAGTCCGTCGATGCAAACGAGCCGATTGAGCCCGGAAGTTGACGGCACGACTCAAACACAACGGGCGACATCACCGAGCAAAACTAAGCCCTAAGACCAAAGAGTCGACGGAAACGACGCAGACGACGGAAAGCGCCAAGGACGCACTTCTGGCCAGTGAAGTTAGCGGTTCTACCACTTTGGTCGAAGCCACCTCTACCGAGGCGCTTGCCACCATGGCCGAGCCACTTACCAAGTGGCCGAGCCACTTGGCCCGGCAGACACACCCCTTGTATAAATAGGGGGTCTTGTTGATTCGGTGGATTTTGGAGGATTTGGCTTTTGGATTTGAGGCGGATTTTCGGGATTTTCTCAAGAATTCTCACGATCCACGAGCCGCTCAACGCTGCCCGAAAGTAACCGGGCGAGCACAAGTCCCGCCGACGCCGATCCACAAATCGGAAGGTAATCAATTCCGGTCGAACTACGATACCCTCTAGGTTAAGCTTCGCCTTAATCTCGTGGATAGCGCTAGGATTTCTCCTAGTAGATCTCACCCGGCCCGATCCTCCTTCGCGGAGTGTGGATCCCTCGCGATCCTCTCCTTCGGAAACGAGCCCCTTTACGCCTCAGAAGTTCCGAACGCTTACCAGATCGAATTGCGGTGGTCACCTGACTAATAAAAAGTCCCCTAAGACAGCAAAGAACCCACGCAGCTTGTGATCCCTAAAATAGAGATCCGGTACGCTTGTTCACTCAGAAAAAGTTGTAATTTTGTTTTA
>WHSE01000395.1:0-19988 GCA_012295165.1 Asparagus setaceus | reverse complement strand
TAAGGTTTATTTTAGCACTTAGCCCAAAATTTTAGGTCTTCATATCCTAGTACCATGGGATTAATAAAAGTGGGGATACCGTGTCAACTAGGGTATTAAGTATTGACCGTATTAAGACATGGCTTGCTTATTGCATGAATCTATATTTTAAAAAATGTTGCATCAAATATGAGAGTTCATTGATGGTTTTCTACTATTCTAATATTTTTCTTATCAAGTCAAAATATTTTAGCTTTTGCAAACCAAGGTTTAATGTAAAATTTATTCACTTATTGAGTTATGAGTTCACCTTTTTTCCTGAGACTCAAAATTAGATGGAGTTGATTGTTTCCAAATCCTTAGAAGGGAGCAAGGAATAAATTGCAGATTGCAAAAATGCTATTATGTGAAGGATAAATAGAGGCTTCGATGTTTAGTTTACTTTTGGAAGACTGTAGTAATAAGATTTCTTTTAGGTAGAATCCTATTTTCTAGTTGGGAGAACTTTTGTTTACATCATTTGATTGGATAAATGTAGACTTTTGCTTATGGAGAATAATTGTTGTTGGCTATTGAATTTAATGATGAGATTATTTTGGTGGTCATCTGATGAATGTATTTTTGGAGAATATTTTAACGGTTTAGTCCGCTCCAATGTTCCTTCAAATCTTGAAATTTGGGGTCGGACAAACTTCATGATCTTGCCAAATTATTTGGAATTGGTGGAAAGTTGTATATCTTTACCCTAACCCTAATACTACCTCTAACGTAACCCCAGGCCCACCCAGACCCAATCCCAACCACCTCAATCCTAGTCCCAGCTCCTAGCTCCTAGCCCAAATCGCAGCTCCCCAGCCCTAACGCTAGCTCCTAACCCCAACTCCTAACCCTAGCCCCAGCCCCCCAATAGCCCCAGCCCCAATCCTAACTCTAGCCCTATTCCTAACCCTAACCCTAACCCCTAGCTCCCAGCCTCTAACCAAACCAAAACCCTAACCCCAACCCTAACCCCAAATTCTAATCCAAACTCCAACCCCAACCCCAATCCAAACACCAACACTCAACCTAACCCTAACTCCTAACCCTAACCCCAACTCCTCCTAATGCTAACCCTAGCCCAAACTCCCAGCCCCAGCTCCCAGCCCCAGCCTAACCTTATTCCCTCCCAACCCCACTCCTAGACCAAGCCCTAACCCTATCCCCTAGCTCCCAACTGAACCTACCCTAGCCCTCTTTCCTAACACTAACCCTAACCTCAGCCCCCAACCCTAACCCCAACCCTAACCCCAACCTCCTAGCCCCAACCCTAACTCACCAGCCCAAACCCTAACCCCAACCCTAAACCTAACCCAAACTCCCCGCCCCTAACCCTAACCCTAACCACAACCCCAACTCAAACCCCAACCCCAACTCCCCACCCAAACTCCTAACCCTAACCCCAACCTCACCCAAACCCCAACCCAACAGCAGCCCCAACCCAAACTCCCCAACCCAAATCCTAACCCCAATCCCACTGAAACCCCCAGCTCTAGCCCTAGTCCTAACCCCTAACCCCACCAAACCCCAGCCCTAGCCCCTAACTTAGCTCCCCAACCCATATTCTAGCCCTAGCCCCATTCCCAGCTCCCAACCCCAGCCTTAGTCCCAACCCTCCTCCTGCCCAGCCCCATTCCCCTCACTCCCAACCATAATCCTATCCCCAGCCCTAACCCTAATCCCAACCCTAACCCTATCCCTAACCTGAACCCTTGCCCAAACCCTAACCCCAGCCACAATCCTAAACCCAACCCCAAACCCATCCCTAACCCTAACCCCAACCCAAACCCAACCCCAACCCTAACCCAAACCTAACCCTAACCCCAACCCTAACCCCAACCTAATCACATCCTAGCCCTAACCCTAGCTTTAACACTCTGCCCAAGCCCCAGCCCGAACCCAAACCCTAACCCTATTCCTAAATTTCTAACCCTAACCCTAACCCGAACCCAAACCCCAACCCAAACCCCAAACCCAACCCCAGCCCAAACCCTAACACAAACCCAACCCCAACCCTAACCCTAACGCTAACCCAAGCCCTAACCGTAGTCCTAGCCCTAACCCTAACACTAACCTTATCCCCAGCCGTAACCCCAGCCCTAACCCTAGCCCTAGCCCTAGCCCTAATCCAAACTCAAACCCTAGCCCAATTCCTAAACTTAACCCAAACCCTAACCCTTACCCTAACCCTAGACACAGCCCTAACCCTAGCCCCAACCCTATCCCCAGCCCTAACCCTAACCCCAACCCTAACCCAAACCCTAACCCCAACCTCAACCCTAACACTAAACCTAACCCTAACCCCAACTCCGACCCTAACCCTACTGCAACCCCTGCCCCTAGCCCTAACCCTATCCCTATCCTTAACCCTTGCCCTAACCCCCAGCCCCAGCTCCCCAACCCCGCCCATAATCCCAGCACTAACCCTACCCCAACCCCCTAGCCCCGATCCTAGCCCCACCCCAACCCTACTCCTAGCCCCAGCCCTATTCCTAACCCCAAATTCTAACCCTAACCCTAACCCCAACCCAAACCACAACCCCAACCCCACTCTAGTCCTAACTCCCCAACCTCCAACCCAAACCCTAACCCCAACCCCAACCTCAACCCAAACCCTAACCCTAACCTCCCAATCCCAACCCTAACCCTAACCTTTAATACTACCCTAACATAACCCTAGGCCCACCAGACCCAACTCCTAAACCCAAATTTCTAACCCTAGTCCTACCAGCCCCAGCCCAATCGTAGCTCCTAGCCCTAACACTAGCCCTAACCCTAGTCCCACTCTAACCCCAACCCTAACCCTAACCCTTCTCTAACAATAGCTCCCAGCCCCAACCCTAACTCTAGCCCCAGCCCTATTCCTAACCCTAACCCCAACCCTAGCCCCAGCCCTAACCAAAACCCAAACCCGAGCCCCAATCCTAACGCCAACCCTAATCCAAACCCCAACCCCAACCCCAATCCCAATCCAAACACCAACACTAACCCTAACCCTAACCCTAACCCCAACCCCAAACCCAAGCAACCCTAGCCCAAACCCCTAGCCCTAGCCGCAACCTTTTTCCCTAACCCTAACCCCAGCCCCCAGCCCAGCCCCCAACTCCAATTCTAGCTCCCACCAACCCCACCCCAGCACCATCCCAACCCAGCCCTAGCCCACTCTTAACATTAACCCAAACCCCGAGCCCCAATTCTAACCCAAACCCCAAACCTAACCCTAGCCCCAACCCTAACCCTAGCCCAAACCCTAAACCCATCCTCAAACCTAACCCAAACTCCTGCCCTGACCCTAACCCTAACCCCAACCCCAACTCAAAGCCCAACCCCAACCCCAACCCTAACCCTAACCCAACCCTCACCCAAACCTCAAACTAACCCAAAGCTCCCAACCCAAACCCCCAACCCAAATCCCTAACTCCTCCTCAACCCTAATCCAAACCCTAACCCTAACTCCTAACCCTGTACTCTAAACTCCCTAGCTCCTAAGCCCCAACCCTAGCCCCAACCCTACTCCCAGCCCCCAGCCCTATTCCTAACCCTACCCCCAACCCCAAACCCAACCTCACCCTAACCCCTATTCCCAACCCAACCCCAGCCTCAGCTCCCAACCCTAACCCCACCCCAAACCTAACCCCTAACCCCAATCCCAACCCCAACCCCAACCCCAACCCAAACCCTAACTCCAACCCCAATGCTTACCCTAGCCCCAGCTCCCAACTCCCCAGCCTTAGTCCCCAACCCCAACTCCTAGCCCCAGCCCTAACCTCGACCCCTCACCCTAACCCTAACCCTAACCCTATCCCCAAAACCCTAACCCTAGACTCCAATCCTAACCCTCTATCCTAACCCTAACCCCAACCCAAACCCAATCCCAACCCAACCCCCAACCCTACCCATAACCCTAACCCCAACCCCAACCCCAACCCCACCCCAACCCCAGCCCTAACCCCCAGCCTTAACACTCTGCCCAAGCCCCAGCTCTAACCCTAGCCCAACCTCTGCCCCTAACCCTATTCCCCAAACCCTAACCCTAACCCTAACCCTAGCTCCTTGCCCCGCCTCTAACCCAAGCCCCAACCCCAGCCCCAAAGCCCAACCCCAACCCTAACCCTAGCCCCCAGTTTCCCCAACCCCAGCCCCAGTCCCAACCTCCCCAACTCCTAGCCTCCCCGCCCCATTCCCAACCCTAACCCTAGCCCCAACCCTAACCCCAGCCCTAACCCTAACCTAACCCCAACCCAAACCCCAAACCCAACCTCCCCCAAACCCAAACCCTAACACAAACCCTAACACCAACCCAAACTCCCCAACCTCAACCCAAACCCCTAACCCCAACCCCAACCCTAACGCTTAACCCAAGTCTTAACCATAGCCCTAGCTCCTAGCTCCTAACTCCTAACCCTATCCCAACCAGAACTCCCAAAATTCTAACCCAAACTCCTAACCCTAACCCCAACCCTAGCCCCAACCCTATCCCCCAAATCCTAACCCTCTAACCCCAAAACCTAAACCCAACCCAAACCCTACCTAACCCTAACCCCAACCCAAACCCAAATCCCAAACCCAACCCTAACCCCGCCTCCCCTAACCCCTAACCCTAACCCAAACCCCAACTCCTAACGCCAACCCTAGACCTAACCCTAGCCTACTAACCTCTGCCTGCCCTAGCTCCCAGCCCAAGCCCCTCAACCTCCTCTAACCCTACTCCCACTCTAACCCTAACTCCCAACCCTAGCTCCTTGCATCTGTCCTAACTCCAGCTCCTAACCCTAGCCCTAACCCTAGCCTCTAGCTCCTAACCCAACCCCAACTCTAGCCCCCGGCCCTATATTCCTAACCCTAACCCTAGCCTCCCAACCCTAACCCAAACCCCAACCCTAACTCCAAACCCCAACCCAACCCCAAACCCAACCCTGTCCAAACCCTAACACACAAACTCCCCAACCCCAACCCCCAACCCAAATCCCAACCCTAACTCCAAACCCCCACTCCCAACCCCAACCCTAACCCCAACGCCAACCCAAGCTCCTAACCGTAGTCCTAGCCCTCAGCCTCCCAACCCTAACCCTATCCCCTACCAGACCCCCAATCCCAGCTCCTAGCCCTAGCCCTAACCCAAACTCTCAAGCCCTAGCCTACCCCTAAACCCAACCCTAACTCCTAACCCTAACCCCTACCACACTCTAACCCAGCCTCCCAACCCTATCCCTGCCTCTAACCCTAACCCCAACCCTAACCCAAACCCTAACCCTAACCCCAACCCTAACACTCAAATTCCAACCCTAACCCAAACTTTAACCCCAACCCTAACGCTTAACCTAGCTCCTAGCTCCTAACCCTATCCCTACCCTTAACCCTTGCCCCAACCCACCCCCAGCCCCCAGCCCTAACCCCCAACCATAATCCTAGCACTAACCCTACCCCCCTCACCCCAGCCCCCCAGCCCAACCCTAACTCCTAGCCCCCTGCCCTATTCCCTAACCCCACCCTAACCCTAACCCTAACCCCAACCCAAACCACAACCCCAACCCCTCTAGCCCTAACTCCCCACCCTAACCCAAACCCTCAACCCCAACCCCAACCCTCAACCCCAAACCCCAACTCTAACCCCAATCCCAACCCCTAACCCTAACCCTAATACTACCCTCCTAACATAACCCTAGGCCTCTAGACCTAACTCCTCCCACCCCTAGCTCTCTACTCCTAGTCCTAGCTCCTAGCCCAAATCATAGCTCCTAGTCCTAACGCTAGCTCTAACCTAGCCCCAAACCCCAACTCCAACCTCCTAACTCCCATTCCCTAACACCCTAATCCTAATCCCCTCTAGCCCTCTATTCCTAACCCTAACCCTAACTCCTAGCTCCCCAAATTTAACAAAACCCAAACCCGAGCCCCAACCCTAACCCCAACCCTAATCCAAACCCCAACCCTAACCCCAATCCAAACATCAACACTAACCCTAACCCTAACCCTAACTCTAATCCCAACCCCAAATCTAATGCTAACCCTAGCCCAAACCCTAGCCCTAGCCCTAGCCGTAACCTTATTCCTAGCCCTAACCCCAGCCCTAGCCTTAACCCCAGCACGAATTCTAGACCTAGTCCTAACCCCCATCCCTAGCTCCCAACTCCACCCCCAGCCCTAGCCCTTCCTAACACTAACCCTAACCTAAGCCCCAGCCCTAACCCAAACCCCAACCCTAACCCTAGCCCCAACCCTAACCCTAGCCCAAACCTTAACCCCAATCCTAAACCAAACCCAAACTCCTGCCCTAACCCTAACCCTAACCCCAACCCCAACTCAAACCCCAACCCCAACCCCAAACCCAACCCTAACCCTAACCTCAATCCAACCATCACCCAAACCCCAACCAAATCAGAGCCCCACCTAAACCCCAACCCAAATCCCTAACCCTAACCCTAATTGAAACCCCTAGCCCTAGCCCTAGCTCCTAACTCCTAACCTAACCCCAAACCCTAGCCCCAGCCTCCCAACCCCAGCCCCCAACCCCATACCTCTCAGCTCCCAGCCCTATTCCCAACCCTAACCCCAACCCCAAACCCAACCCTCACCCTAACCCTATATTCCCAACCCAACCCCAGCCTCAGCTCCCAACCCTAACCCCCTGCCCCCAAACCCTAACCCCAACCCCCAACCCCCAACCCCAACCCTAACCCTAACCCCTACCCTAACCCCAACCCTAATGCAAACTCCTAGCTCCTAGCCTCAACCCTCCCAGCCTCTTAGTCCCAACCTCTAACTCCAAACCCTAGCTCCTAGCCCCCTCACCCTAACCCTAACCTTAATCCTACTTCTAACCCTAACTCCCTAACCCTAACCCTATCCCTAACCTCAACTCTGCCCTAACCCTAACCCTCCTTCACCCATCCCCAAACCCAACCCCAAACCCACCTAACCCCTCTAACCCCAACCCAAACCCAAATCCCAAACCTAACCCCAACCCTACCCCTAAACCTAACCCTAACCCCAACCCCCAACCCTAACCCTAACGCTTAACCCTAGCCCTAACCCTCGCTTTAACACTTGCCTGCCCTAGCCCTTTGCCCTAGCCCGAACCCCCGCCCTAACCCTATTCCCAACCCTAATCCCCAACCCAAACCCTAACCCAAACCCTAACCCAACCCCCAAACCCAACCCCAAGCCCAAACCCTAACACAAACCCCAACCCCAACCCCAACTCCCCAACCCAAACCTCCCAACCCCTAACCCAAATCCCTAACTCCCAACCCCAACTCCTAACCCTAACGCTTAACTCCAGCTCCCACACCTAGTCCTAGCCCTAGCCCTAATACTAACCCAATCCCCAGCCGTAAACCCAACCCTAACCCTACCCCTAGCCCTAGCCCTAACCCAAACTCAAGCCCTAGCCCACTCCTAAACCCTAACCCTAACCCTAACCCATACCCTAACCCTAGCCACACTCTAACCCTAGCTCCCAACCCTATCCCCAAAATTCTAACCCTAACCCCAACCCTAACCCAAACTCCTAACCCCAACCCTAACTCCTAACACTCAAACCTAACCCTAACCCCAACTCCTAATTCTAACCCTAACCCAACCCTAGCTCCTATCCCAAACCTCTTTTCCCTAACTCCTAACCCCACCAATCCCAACTAACCCCAAACCTAGCCCTAACCCTAACCCCAACCCAATCCCAAATCCCAAACTAACCCTTACCCTACCCCTAACCCTAGCCCCAACCCCCAACCCTAACCCTAACCCCAGCCCCTAGCCCCAACTCCTAGCCTTAACACTTGCCAAACCCTAACCTAGCCCTAGCCCAACCCCACCAACCCTATTCCCACTCTAACCCTAACCTCTACCCCTTCCTTGCTCCCAACCCAAGCTCTAACCCCAGCCCTAGCCCTAACCCCAACCCTAACCCTAGCTCCTAGCTCTAACCCTAGCCTCTAGCTCCCACTCCCCAACTCCTAGCCCCCCCCTATTCCTAACCCTAACCCCTAGCTCCCAACCCCAACCCAGCTCCCAACCCTAACCCCTAACCCCAACCAAAATCCCAACCCAAACCCCAAACCCCAACCCCACCCCAAACCCTAACACACAAACCCCAACCCCAACCCCAAACCAAACCCCCAACCCCAACCCTAACCCCAACTCCTAACCCAAACCCTCCCACCCCAAACCCCAACCCTTACCTCCTAATCCTAGCCCCAACCCTCAACCCCAGCCCAAACCCTAAACCCAACCCTAAACCTAACTCCAACCTCCTAGCCTCTAACTCAACCCCAAACCCCAACGCCAACTCCAAAGCCCAACCCCAACCTCCCAACCCCAACCCTAACCCTCAACCCTAGCTCCCCAACCTCCTTACTTCAGCCCCCAACCCTAACTCCTAGCCCTAACCCCAACCCCCAAACCCAACCCCCACCCCCTAACACTATTCCCCCAACCCCAAACCCCAGCCTCTAACCCAACCCTAACCCTAACTCCCACCTCAACCAAACCCTAACCCCTAACCCCAACACCAACCCTAATCCCAACCCTAACCCTAACCCCTAACCCTAACCCTAACCCCAACCCCAATCCTAACCCTCAGCCTCTAGCCCCAACCCCTAGCCTTAGTCCCAACCCCAACTCCTCAGCTCCCAGCCCAGCCTCCCCCTCACTCCTAACCCTAACCCCTAACCCTATCCCTACCCCAACTCCTGCCTAACCCCTAACCTCACCAGCCTCCCAAATCCTAACCCCCAAACCCAACTCTAACCCTAACCCCAACCCAAACCCAAATCCCAAACCCAACCCCAACCCTACTCCCCTACCCTAACCCCAACCCCAACCCCAACCCTACTGCTAACCCCTAGCCCCACCTAGCCTTTTAACATCTGCCCAAGCCTCTCTAGACCTAGCTCCTAACCCTTCTAACTCCCTGCCTAACCCTAACCCTAACCCCTAGCCCATGCCCCTTGCCTCCTAACTCCCAGTTCCCACCCTAGCCCTAGTCCTAACCTCCCCAACCCCAATCCTAGCTCCTAGCTCTAACCCCAGCCCTAGTCCCAACTCCTAACTCCCCAGCCCCGCCCTATTCCTAACCCTAACCCCTAGCCCTAACCCCAACCCTAGCTCCCCTAACCCTAACCCCCAGCCTCTAACCCTAACCCAAACCCCAACCAAAACCCAAACCCAACCCCAACCCAAACCCTAACACAACCCTAACCCTAACACCAACCCCAAACCCTAACCCTAACCCAAACCCCAACCCTAACCCTAACTCCCCAACCCCAACCCTAACTCCAACCCCAAGCCCTAACCCTAGTCCCAGCCCCTAGCCCCAACCCCAACCCTAACCCCAACCCCAACCCTAACCCCAACCCTAACCCTTACCCTAGCCCTAGCCCTAACCCAAACTCAAGCCCTACCCAATTTCTAAACCTAACCCTAACCCTAACCCTTACCCTAACCCTAGCCGCAGCCCTAACCCTAGCCCCAACCCTATCCTCTAACCCTTTCTAACCCTTAGCCGCAATCCTAAACTCCAACCCCCAACCCAAAATTTCCAACCCTAACTCCCCAACCCAAACCCAAATCCCAAACCCAACCCCAACCCTACCCCTAACCCCAACCCTAACCCTAACCCCAACCCTAACGCTAACCCTAGCCCTAACCCTAGCCTTAACACTTGCCCAAGCCCTAGCCCTAGCCCTAGCCCGAACCCCAGCCCTAACCCTATTCCCAGCCCTAACCCTAACCCTAACCCTAGCCCTTGCCCTTGCCCTAACCCAAGCCCTAACCCTAGCCCTAGCCCTAACCCCAACCCTAACCCTAGCCCTAGCTCTAACCCTAGCCCTAGTCCCAACCCCAACTCTAGCCCTAGCCCAATTCCTAACCCTAACCCTAGCCCCAACCCTAACCCGAGCCCTAACCCTAACCCAGCCTCTAACCCTAACCCAAACCCCAACCCCAACCCCCAACCCAAACCCACCACAACCCAACCTCACAAACCCTAACCCCAACCCCAACCCAAACTCCCCAACCCTAACCCAAACCCCCACTCCCAACCCCAACCCTAACCCTAACACCAACCTGCCCTAACCGTGTCCCAGCCCTAGCTCCTAACCCTAACACTATCCCCAACCAGAATCCCCCTAACCCTAGCCCTAACCCAAACTCAAGCCTCTAGCCCACCTAAACCCAACCCTAACCCTAACCCTTACTCCTAATCCTAGCCACTCCCTAACTCCTAGCCCCAACCCTATCCCCAAAATTTCTAACCCTAACCCTAACTCCTAACCCAAACCCTAACCCCAACCCCAACCCTAACACTAAACCCAACCCTAACCCCAACTCCCACTCCTAACTCCTCCAATCCTACTCTCTAACCTAGCCTCTAACCTCTATCCCCTAGCCTTAACTCCCTACTCCTAACACCAACCCCAGCCTCTAGCTCCTAACCCCAACTATAATCCTAGCATTAACCCTGCCCTACCCCCTAGCTCTGACCCTAGCCCCAACACAACCCTAACTCTAGCCCTAGCCCTATTCCTAACCCCAGCCCTAACCCTAACCCTAACCCTAACCCCAACCCAAACAACCCCAACCCAAAATTCTAGTCGTAACCCCAACCGTAACCCAAACCCTAACCCCAACCCCAACCTCAACCCAAACCCTAACCCTAACCCCAATCCTAACACCAATCCTAACCCTGACCCTAACCCTAATACTACCCTAACATAACCCTAGGCCCAAATTTCAGACCCAACTCCTAACCCCAACCCTAAACCTAGTTCTAGCCATAGCCCTAGCCCAAATCATAGCTCCTAGCCCAACGCCAGCCCTAACCCTAGCCCCAAAGACTAACCCTAGCCCTAACAATAGCCCCACCTAACCCTAACTTTAGCCCCCAAATTTATTCCTAACCCTAACCCTAACCCTAGCCCTCTCCTAACCAAAACCCAAACCCAGCCCCAACCCTAACCCCAAATTCCTAATCCAAACCCCAACCCCAACCCCAATCCAAACAACAACACTAACCCTAACCCTAACCCCAACCCCAACCCCAAACCTAATGCTAACCCTAGCCCAAACCTCTAGCCCCAGTCAGCAACCTTATTCCTAGCCCTAACCCCAGCCCTAGCCTTAGCCCCAGCCCGAATTCTAGCTCCTAGCTCCCAACCCCAGCTCCCAGCCCTAACCGTAACTCTAGCCCTAGCCCTCTTCCTAAAACAAACCCTAACCAAAGCCCCACCCTAACCCAAACCCCAACCCTAACCCTAGCCCCAACCCAAACCCAAGCCCAAACCCTAACCCCAACCCTAAACCTAACCCAAACTCCTGCCCTAACCCTAACCCAAACCCCAACCCCAACCCCAACCCTAACCCTAACCCAACCCACACCCAAACCCCAACCACAACCACAGGCCCAACCCAAACCCCAACCCCAACTCTAACCCCAATCCCTAACCAAACTCCTAGCTCCTAGCTCCTAGCCCTACCCCTAACTCCTAACCTCTGCCCCTAACCCCAACCTAGCCCCAACCCCTATCTAGCCCCCAGCCCTATTCCCAACCCTAACCCCAACCCCAACCCCAACCCTCACCTAACCCTATTCCCCCAACCCCAACCTCGAGCCTCAAGTCCCAACTCCCAACCCCAAACCCTAAACCTAACCCTAACCCCAACCCCAACCCCAACCCTAACCCTAACCTCTAACCAACTCCTAACCCTAACAGCACCCTACCAGCCCTAACTCCCGCCTTAGTCCCAACCCTAACTCTCACTCCTAGCCTGAGCCCCTCCCTTAACCCTATCCCCTAAAATTTCTAACCTCTAAACCTAACCCTAACTTTATCCCTAACTCTAACCTTGCCCTAACCCAACCTCCCACCCTAATCCTAAACCCAACCCCAACCCCAGCCCCCTAACCCTAACCCAAACCCCAAACCCAAATCCCAAATCCAACCCTTACCCTACCCCCAACACTCAACCCCCAACCCCAACCCCAACCCTACCAACCCTAGCCCCAACCTAGCCTCAACACTCTGCTCCAAACCCTCAGACTCCAGCCCTAGCCCTAACCCCAGCCTCTAACCCTGCCCCCAACCCCAACCCCAACCCCAGCCCCTTGCCCTTGCCCCAACCCAAGCTCTAACCCTAGCCCTAGCCCCAACTCCCAACTCCCAACCCCAGCCCCAGTTTCAACCCTAGCCTCTAGCCCCTAACCTCCCAACCCCAGCCTCGCCCTATTCCTAACCTCCCAACCCTAGCCCCAAACCTAACCCCCCAGCCCTAACCCTAACCCCTAACCCTAACCCCAACCCCAACCCAAACCCCAAACCCAACTCCTACCCCAAACCCTAACCCAAATCCCAAACCCAACCCCAACCCTACCCCTACCAACCCCAACCCCAACTCCCAACCCTAACCCTAACCCTAGCCCTAACCCTAGCCTTTAACACTCTGCCCAAACCCTAGACTCCAGCCCTAGCCCCAACTCCCCAGCCTCTAACCCTATTCCCACTCTAACCCCTAACCCTAACCCTTGCCCTCGCCCCAACCTAACTCCTAACCCTAGCCCTAGCTCCTAACCCCAACCCTAACTCCTAGTTAACTCTAACCCCCTAGCTCCTAGCTCCAACCCTAACCCTAGCCCTAGCCCTATTCCTAACCCTAACCCTAGCCCCAACCCTAACTCCAGCTCCTAACCCTAACCTCTAACCCCTAACCTCCAACCTAACCCAAACCCCAAACCCAACCCCTACCCCAAACCCCAACCCCAACCCCAAACCCAACCCCAACCCCAACCCCAACCCCAACCCCAACCCCAACCCTAACCCCAACC
This sequence comes from Asparagus setaceus, assembly GCA_012295165.1. Lineage (NCBI taxonomy): Eukaryota > Viridiplantae > Streptophyta > Magnoliopsida > Asparagales > Asparagaceae > Asparagus > Asparagus setaceus. The sequence goes on along the minus strand of WHSE01000395.1, from coordinate 7,153 downwards.
CCAACCCAAACTCCCCAACTCCTAACCCCAACCCTAACTCCTAACCTCCTCCTAACTCTAGTCTCTCTAACCTCTAGCTCCTAACCCTAACTCCTCATCCCCACTCAACCTCCCAACCTCTAACCCCTAACCCCAACCCCAACCCCAAACTCAAGCCCCAACCCCACCCCAAACCTAACCCCTAACCCTAACCCTACTCCCACCCTAACTCCTACCCAACCCCTAACCCTAACTCCTCCCAACCCCCTCTAACCTCCTAACCCAACTAACCTAACCCCTAACCCTAACACCCTACCTAACTCCTCACCCCAACTCCACCTAACCCTAGCCCTAGCTCCTAACCCTATTCCTAACCTTTAACCTTGCCTTTAACTCCCAACTCCTAGTCCTAGCTCCTAACCCTCTAAACCCTAATCCTAGCCCTAACTCCCACCTCAACTCTAGCTCCTAATTTAACTCCAAACCCCAACCCTAACTTAGCCTTAAACCCTATCCTAACTCCTCAAAACCTAACCCCTAACCCTAACCCTAACCTAAACTCCAACTCCCAACCCTAACCCCAACTCCCAACCCTAATCCCAACTCCCTAACTCCCAACTCCCAACTCCCAACTCCAAACCCCAACCCTAACCCTAACCCCAACCCCAAACCTTCCTAAACTGCAACTCCCAACCTAAACCCTAGTCCCACTCCTAACCCCAACCCCAACCCTTACCAGCCTGCATCCTAGCCCCAAACCCAACCTAACCCCACTAACTCCTAACCCTAACCCCAACCCAAACCACAACCTCCCCAAAATTTCTAGTCCCAACTCCCAACCAGAATCCCAAGTCTAACCCCAACCCCAACCTCAACCCAAACCCCAACCCCAACCCCAACCCCAATCCCCAACCCCAAACCCAACCCTCCTAATACTCAGCCTCCCAACATAACCCTAGTCCTTCTAGACCTCCACCCTAACCTCAGCCCAGCCCTAGCCCTAGTCCAACCCTAGCTCCCAGCCCTAACGCCAGCCAACCCCAGCCCCTGCCCAACCCCAACCCCAACCCTAACCCCAACCCTGCCCCCTAACCCCAGCCCCAACCCCTACACACAACCCCAACCCCAACCCCAACTCCTAGCCCCCAAATCCTATTCCTAACCCTAACCCCAAGCCCCAGCTCCCAGCTCCCAGCCCTAACCTCCTAACCCCCAACCCCAAACCCTAGCCCCAGACCTCACCCTAGCTCCCCACCCCCTACTTCCCAGCCCCAAGCCCCATTCCTAACCCTAACCCCAACCCCAAACCCAACCTCACCCTAACCCTATCTCCAACCCCAACCCAGCCTCTAACTCCCAACCCCAACCCTGCCCAAAACTCCTAACCCTAACCCCAACCCCAACCCCAACCCCAACCCTAACCCCAACCCCAACCCTAACCCCAACCCCAATGCCAACCCCAGCCCCAGCCCCAACCCCAGCCTTAGTCCCAACCCCAACTCCCCGCCCCAGCCCCATTCCCCACCCCAACCCTAACCCTAACCCTAACCTATCCCTGCCCCTAACCCTAACCCTAACCCTAATCCTATCCCTAATCTCAACCTCTGCCCTAACTCCTAACCCCACCCAAATCCAAACTCCAACCCCAAACCCCACCCTAACCCTAACCCCAACCCCAAACCCAAATCCCAAACCCAACCCCTAACCCTACCCCTTAACCCTAACCCCAACCCCAACCCTCCCAACCCCTAACCCCAACCCTAGCCCTAACCTTCCCACACCTCCCAAGCCTGCCCTAGCCTCAGCTCCTAACCCCCTGCCTCTAACCTTATCTCCCAAATTTCTAACCCTAACTCCTAACCCTAAAACCCCTGCTCTTGCCCTAACCCCAGCCCTAGCCCTAACCCCAACCCTAACCCTCAGCTCCCAGTTCTAACCCTAGCCCTAGCTCCTAACTCTAGCTCCCCGCCCTATTCCTAACCTTTAACCCTAACTCCTAACCCTAACTCCAGCCTTAACCCTAACTCCCCACTTAACCCTAACCCAAACCCCAACCCAAACCCCAAACCCAACTCCCAAACCTCTAACACAAACCCCAACCCCAACCCCAACCCAAACCCCAACCCTAACCCAAACCCCCAACTCCAACCCCCAACCCTAACCCTAACCCTAACCCAAGCCCTAACCCTATCCCCAACCTAGAACTCCAAGCCCTAACTCCTAGCCCTAGCCCTAACCCAAACTCAAGCCCTAGCCCACTCCTAACCCTAACCCTAACCCTAACTCCCCACCCTAACCCCCACCATGCCTCTTAACTCCTAGCTCCCAACCCTATCCCCTGTACTCTAACCCTAACTCCTAATCCTAATCCAAACCCTAACCCCAACCCCAACCCCAACCCTAACACTAAACTTAACTCCTTACTCCCAACTCCTAGCTTCTAATCCTAACCGCTAACCCTAGCCTTAGCCCTAACTCATCCTAGCCTTTAACTCCTGCTCTAACACTCAACTCCTAGCCTCTAGCCCTAACCCCATAATCCCAAAGACTAACCCTTACTCCCAACCCCTGTGCCCCTAACCCTAGCCCTCTGCTCCCCAACCCTAACTTCTAGCTCCTAGCTCCTATTCCTAACCCCACTCTAACCCTAACTCCTAACCCCAACCCAAACCACAACCCAACCCCCACTCTAGTCCTAACCCTAACCCAGAACAAAATCAGAACCCCAACCCCAACCTCAACCCAACCCCAACCCAAACCCCAATCCCAACCCCTAACCCTAACCTCTACTACCCTAACATAACCCTAGGCCTGTTTCTAGACTCCAACCCAAACCCTAGTTTCCCAGTCCTAGCCTCTAGCTCAAAGCCCAAATCATAGCTCCTAGCTCCTAACGCTTAGCTCCCAGCCCAAGCCCAAACTCTAATCCCATCCTAACCCTACCAAATTCTAAAATAGCCTCTAGCTAAAACCCAACTCTAGCCCCAAATTCTAATTCCTAACTCCTAACCTAACCCTAGCCCTAGCTCCTAACTAAAACCCAAACCCGAAATAATCCCAACCCCAGCCTCTAATCCAAACCCCAACCCCAACCCCAATCCAAACACCAACACTAACCCTAACCCTAACCCCAACCCCAACCCAAACTCCACGCTAACCCCTATCCCAAACTCCCTAGCCTCTAGCTAGACATAACCTTATCTCCTAGCCCTCCCACCCTGCCTCTAGCCTTAGCTCCTCCCACCACTCTAGCCCTAGCTCCTAACTCCCAAACCCCAGCTCCCAACTGCACCCCCCAGCCCTAGCCCCTTCCTCCTAACACTCAACCCTAACCCTAGCCACAACCCAACCCAAGCCCAACCCCAAACCCAACACTCAAACCCAACCCAAACTCCCTCAGCCTCTAACCCTAACCCAAACCCCCGCCAACTCAAAGCCCAACCCCCAACCCCAACCCCAACCCCAACTCCTAACCCTAACCCCAACCCTCACCCAACCCCTCAACCACAACCGCAGCCCCAACCCAAACCCCAACCCAAACCTAACCCAACCTTCTAATCAAACTCCAACCCTAGCTCCTAGCTCCTAACTCCTAGTCCCAACCCTTTACCTAGCCCCAGTCCCAACCCCCAACCCCAACCCAAACCCCAACCCCCAACCCCAACCCTAACCCTATTCCTAACCCCAACCCCAACTCCCAACCCCCAACCCTAACCCTAACCCTAACCCCAACCCTAATGCTAACCCTAGCCCTAGCCCTAACCCTAGCCTTAGTCCCAACTCCAAACTCCGCCTAACCCCATTCCCCAACCCTAATCCTAACCTTATCCCCACTCTAACCCTAACCTCAACCCTAACTCCATCCCTAACTCCAACCCTCCTGCTCCTCCCAACCCCTAACCCCTTCACCAATCCTAACCCCAATCCCAAACCCAGCCTAACCCGAACCCCAACCCAAACCAAAATCCCAAACCCAAACCCAACCCTACCCCTAACCCTAACCCCAACCCCAACCCCAATCCTAACGCTAACCCTAGCCCTAACCCTAGCCTTAACACTTACCCAAGCCCTAGCCCTAGCCCTAGCCCGAACCCCAGCCCTAACCCTATTCCCAGCCCTAACCCAAACCCTAACCCTAGCCCCTTGCCTCCTGCTCCCAACTCCAAGCCCTAACCCTAGCCCTAGCCCTAACACCAACCCTAACGCTAGCCCTAGCTCTAACCCTAGCCCTAGTCCCAACCCCAACTCCCCCCAGCCCCAGTCCCATTCCTACTCCCCTAACCCTAGCCCCCAACACTCAACTCCCCAACCCTAACCCTAACCCCAACCCCTAACCCAAACCCCAACCCCAACCCCACCCCAAACCCTAACACAAACCCCAACCCCCAACCTCAACTCCTAACCCAAACCCCACTCCCCAACCCCAACCCCCAACCTCCTAACCCTAACGCCAACTCCCAAGCCCAACCGTAGTCCTAGCTCCCAGCCCTAACCCTAGCCCCCAGCCCCAGCCTCAACCCCTGCCCCCTAACTCTAGCCCTAGCCCAAGCCCTAACCCAAACTCCAAGCCCTAGCCCAACCTAACCCTAACCCTAACCCTTACCCTAACCCTAGCCACAGCCCTAACCCTAGCCCCAACCCTATCCCCCAGCCTCTAACCCCTAACCCCAACCCTAACCCAAACCCTAACCCCAACCACAACCCTAACCTAAACTCCAACCCCTAACCCCAACTCCCAACCCCTAACCCTAACGCCAACTCCTAGCCCTAGTCCCCACCTCCTATCCCTAGCCTTAACCCTGCTCCTAACTCCCCAACCTCGCCCTAGCCCTAACCCCACCCATAATCTTAGCACTAACCCCACGCCAACCCCTAGCTCCCACCTCAGCCCAAGCCTAACCCTAACCCCAGCCCCCTAGTCCTATTCCCAACCCCTAACCCTAACCCTAACCCCAACCCAAACCACAACCCAAACCCTAAAATTCTAACCCTAACCCCAACTCTAACCCAAACCCAACCCTAACTCCCCAACCTCAACCCAAACCCTAACCATAACTCCCCAACCTAACCTAAACCTAACTCAATACTAACCTAACATATCCCTAGGTTCAAAATTTCTAACTCCAACTCCCACCCTAGCCTCCTAGCTCCTAGCCTAGCTCCAAATTGTAGCTCCTAGCCCTAACGCTTAGTCCCTAACCCTAGCCTAACCCTAGCCTCACTCCTAACCCCTAGCCCCCACTCTAATCCTAACTCTAGCCCCAACTTCTATTCCTAACCCTAACCTTAACCTAGCCCCCACCTCTAACCAAAACCCAAACCCAAGCTCCTAACCCCTAACTCCCCAAACCCTAATCCAAACCCCAACCCCAACCCCAATCCAAACACCAACACTAACCCTAACTCCTAACCCCAACTCCCAACCCCAACCCCAAACCTATCAGCAACCCTTACCCAACCAGCTCCTAGCCCTAGCCTAACCTTATTCCAAGCCCTAACCTCCTTAGCCATAGCCCTCCCACTGCCTCCCAGCCCTAGCTCCTAACCTCCTCAACTCTCTAGCTCCAATCACCTAACCCCCAGCTCCCAGCCCTCTTTCCCTAATACCAACCCCAACTCCCCAGCCTCAGCTCCTAACCCCAAACCTCAACCCCAACCCTAGCCCCAAACTCCCACCCACCCCAACCCCAAACCATAACCTCATCCTACCTCTAAACCTAACCCTAATACTTCAACCTAACATATCCCTAGGTCTCAGCCTTCTAGATTCCAACTCCTAACCCCAGCCCCAGCTCCCAGCTCCCAGCCCAAATTGCCTCAGCTCCTAACGCTAGTCCCACCCTAGCCCTAACCCTAGCCTCAGCTCTAACCCCTAGCTCCCAGCCTCAATCCTAACTTCTAGCCTCAGCTTATTTCTAACCCTAACCTTAACTGTAGTTCTCAAACCCTAACCAAACCCAATTCAGCTCCTAACTCCCACCCCCAGCCTCACCAAACCCTAACCCCAACCCCAATCCAAACATTCCAACCCTAACTCCTAACCCCTAACTCCCACCCCCAACCCCAAACCTGTCCCTAACCCTTACCTAACCAAGCCCCTAGCCCTAGCCCTAACCTTAACCTCTAAAGCTCCTAACCCCAACCTCTAGCCATAGCCCCAACACTCCTAGCTCTCAGCCCTGTCCCTAACTCTAGCTCCCAATCCCAACCCCAGCCCCAGCCCTCCTCTACCACTTCAACCCTAACTCCAAGCCTCAGCTCCCAACCCAATCTCCACCCCATCCTAGCTCAAACCCTAACCCCAAACTCCAAACCCAACCCCAAACTCCAGCTTCTACCCCTAACTCCTAACCCCAACCCTGTCCAACCCTAACTCCCCAACCTCAACCTCACCCCTAGCCCCTAACTCCTAACCCAACCTCATTCAAACTCCCCAACCCAAATCAGTCCCAACCCCAAACCCTCATCTCAAATCCCAACCCCAACCCCAATCCAAACCCCAGTCCCAGTTCTCAACCCTAACTCCTGCCTCAAACTCAAGTTTCCCAGCTCCCAACCCTAGCTCCCAACCTCACTTCCAGCCTCAGCTCCTTATTCCTAACCTAACCCCACCTCAAATCCCACCCTCACCCCAACCCTCCAACCCTAACACTGCCCTCCTAACTCCTAACCCCTAGCTCAAACTCCTAACTCCCCAACCCCTTCCCACCCTAACCTCCTAGTTCCTAGCCTCCCAACCCCAGCTCTTTAGTCCCAACCTCAACTCCCTCCCCCAGCCCTAGTTTCCTCTCTATTTCCTAACTCCTGTCTCCTAACCCCAACCCCAGCTCTTCAGCCTCTAACCCCTCCTCAACCTCCCAACCCCATCCCACCCTCCAACTCCCAACTCCCCAATCCTAAACCTCAACCCCCAGTCCCCAACCTCTAACCCCAACCCCAATCCAAACTCAGTCCCCAAACCCACCCCCACCTACCCCCCCAACCTCCAACACCAACCCCAACCCCACGCAACCTCTAGCCCCCAACCCCAGCCCAACACCTCTGCCCAAGCCCTGCTCCCAGCCCCAACCTACCTAGTCCTCTGCCCCAACCCTATTCCCAGCCAGCCCCCAACCCCAGCCCCCAGCCTCACCTGCCCCAGCCCCAACCCCAGCCCCAGCTCCCAGCCCCACCC
>WHSE01000394.1:0-19991 GCA_012295165.1 Asparagus setaceus | reverse complement strand
AGGTTGTCCTATGTTTGAAATTGTATTATAAGCCATTGCGGGTTTTGATCCCACACTTCATCATCCGAGGGTAATCCTTCGATCTTTGGATAATTGGGTCGCCTTTCGGTCGCCCGACCTAATCAGTCATTCGCTATGATGCCCCGAACATGTGACGACGCCCTCTCGCCGGTCATATTGATGGTAACACTCGGCATTCATCACCGAGGCTTCCATCTCTTTGGCGAAAGTGTCTTGACTTGGTTCGCATTCGTCGAGCCTATCAAAACCGACGCCTTCCGAGTCGCTTTAGCGCAATTGCACCGATAACACCGCCTTTGATCGCTTCAGCAGCAAGGCATGTTTGATTCTCGTTCCTCTTTCGATTTACTCAGATCAAAGACGATAGTACAACTCGCCTCAAGATGAATACCGGAGCAACCTATCGTGTGTTGGCACGACTCGTATAACGCTGTCATCGCCGATGCGCCTCCTTCCGAGAACAAACAGTTTTCATAAGTCACCGCAAGCAACGCATCAAAGTGTGATTCTTCGACGCTCTGACTTCTAGCCCTGGGTATGCAGCAAATGAGTTTCTTCTTATCTTTGTGGGTACGACCCCCTCAGATAGAGTGACCATGATTCCTTTAACGGACCTAGGCGATCCTTGACGGAAGCCTCGCGGTCGTGGGCGAGTTAGTCACGGAAGTTCTGTACAGACACGGAGGTGACTTCTGTCAACGGCACTTTCTGAGGTGCTCACAACTCGATTTGAGCACGGAGCGTGAGTGGCTCTGTTGGCGAGCTAGGCTTGGATGTTGGGTTCACGGGTTGAAGCCTCGACGGACTTGGGCTTCCAAGCTAGCCGATTTGTCGACGACTTCTGGCCTCCTTCAACTCGCGCTTGTTGCACTAAAGCTCGTGGTTATTGATTTGAACTTGTTTACGCTTCTTTTGCCTACAACAAAATTCAAAAAGAAATTGCCTTTTATTTTAAGGCGCACAATGAAAATCAAAAAGATTGCGACTTCTTCCTAAACAAACACGCAGGATCTCATATGTCGAGGTCCTCGCCATTTTTGCCTCGGTCGGGACTTGTTGTGTCCGTGGACCACCGCAATTCCAACCTCCGTGTAAACCTCGGGTTCGAACTACAGACGAGGGCTCGCTTCACGGGAAACGGTTACCGAGGGGATCACACTCACGGCGAGAGGATCGCCATGGGATCGACTCACGAAGGAGAGGATCACGAGCGGTGAGATCTACAAGGAGAAATCACAAATATATCCCCGAGGTTAAGACTAAGCTTAACCTAGAGGGTATCAGAGTTCGACCCGAGCTTATTTACCTTCCTACCAGATCCCGACGCCGATCGACTTGAGTCACGGCGTTCGGAACCGTAGGCCGAGATCTCGCGAGGGCTCTTCTTGAAGTCCGAATCCAAGCCCAAATCCCAAAAAATCCGACCTCAAAGTCTCCAAAATCCAGCCAAAAATCCGACCTCAAAGTCTCCAAAATCCAGCCAAAAATCCCTCCTCATCGAGCAAGACCCCCATTTATACAAAAAGGGGGCGCCGGCCAAGTGAGTGGTTTCGGCCATTTTAGCCGAGCCACCTCGCCGTTGGTTTCGGTCACATGGTGGTCCGAGGCACTCTCGGTTGTTGGCGAGGTGGCTCGGCCATTGTCGAGGCACTCCTGCCAAGTCGGTGGTTTCCAAGTGGCCGAGCCACCTGGCCAATTTTATCGCTAGGCCCGGCCGCCTTTATGCCGTTTTCCGACTCCTCCGCCGATTCTTCGCCGATTCTTTCGGTCTTCCGGCTTAGTTTTGTTCCTGATGTCGCCTTGTGTTTGAGTCCGGTCCCATCAACTCGTGAGCTCAAACGGTTCGCTTGCCGACGACAGTACGGTTGATCCCGCCTCGCCCACGCTGAGTTTAGCCAACTCGCCTTCGTTGTTTCATTGGTCAGACGCCTTGCCGACTCACTTCATGTGCTCCGACTCGCTTCACGCCGCTTTGGCGCTGATGCGCTTTGCGACGCCGGTTTGTCGAATGGATCGCCGGTTGTCAACCCACCGCCACGAAGTTTCGACGGCATCGATAAGCAATTTTTATGCCTACAGATATTCCCTCCAAAGCCGCCTCGCCTCGATTCTTGATGAGTCCGATGCTTTGACATGATGGTTCCTTCCGGGCCTACCGAGGGTCCCAAAAGATAGCTTCAAGTCTTCGATTCTTCGATCATCCAGCTTTTGTAGGATTCCCGATAAGATCACTCTGCACATTTATTGTCCGGACCGCTTGTTGAAATCTTGATTCAAGCCGGTGGGTGAGTTTTGTTTGTAACTCGTGCCTGGCTGGTCGTTGTTTGACTAACCATCGACTTTTAGACTCTCCATATGTCGGCTAACCTTTGTTGGCGCACACATTGGTCGTCAATACATGGAACTTCATAACCTTCACTCTGCTAATTCCTCCATCATGACGCGTGTTGTTGGTTTAACTACATACGGAGGATATGATTATCCGATGTCAACATGACCTTCACTCGCCGATTATTCCTCTCTTGGAGATTACTGGAGGAAATTAAGGGTTACCGAAGTTATCCTTAAGAATATGGGTTTATTCTCCAGAACTCCTCTGAAATTTTGGAAACAGCTTATACCGTAATCCTAGTTGAGTAAGATTTGGCGACGCTGGTCGTCGCCGATGCGATCCAAGACGATCGAATTATCCCTAAGAATATTTTTGTGAAAATATTCTCCTGAACTTCGATAAATTAGGAAACAGCTTTATACTGTAATCCTAGTTGGAGTAGGATTAGCGACGCCTTGATCGGGCCGATGCATCCGCGACGATCGAAGTTATCCCTAAGAATATTTTTGTGAAAATATTCTTCCTGAACTTCTCGACAAATTAGGAAGCTTTATACCGTAATCCTAGTTGAGTAGGATTAGGCGACGCGCTGATCGGCGCCGATGCATCCGCCTCGATCGAAAGTTATCCCTAAGAATATTTTTGTGAAAATATTCTTCCCGAACTTCGATAAATTAGGAAACAGCTTTATACCGTAATCCTAGTTGAGTAGGATTAGGCGACGCTGCTGATCGGCCGATGCAATCCGCCGATCGAGTATCCCTAAGAATATTTTTGTGAAAATATTCTTCCGAACTTCTCGATAAATTAGGAAACAGCTATATACCGTAATCCTAGTTGGAGTAGGATTAGGCGACGCTGATCGCCGATGCATCCGCCTCGATCGAAGTTATCCCTAAGAATATTTTTGTGAAAATATTCTTCCTGAACTTCTATAAATTAGGAAACAGCTTTATACCGTAATCCTAGTTGAGTAGGATTAGGCGACGCTGATCGGCCGATGCAACTACCGATCGAAGTTATCCCTAAGAATATTTTTGTGAAAATATTCTTCCTGAACTTCGACATAAATTAGGAAACAGCTTTATACTGTAATCCTAGTTGAGTAGGATTGGGTGACGCTGATCGGGCCGATGCAACTACGGGTGTTATCCTCAATAAATCTTCTAATTTTTCCAAATATAGCGAGGGAGTAGGGTCAATCAACTGACTGACGGACGCCATCTTGACATCCAAATAAGATTCCACTAGGACTCCTAATTAGGGGCTGATTAGAGTCCTAATTAGAATTGATTTGGACTCCAATTAGAATTCCTACTTGCCAAATAGGAGTCCTTGTTCCAAGAGGATTGGGTGCATATGGGGATGTTATAAATACCCACAAGGCCTCTTTCTTCGACCTAGGCCTACCGCTCTCTCTCTCTCTTGTTTTCATCTCGCTTTTTCTTCCTCGATCAACAAGGTATGCATAACAGAGCTTTACAAGTCCTTTTTCTTTTCTTTTTTTTTTCTTGTGTGTACGGTGCAAAATCAATCGAGACGGAGAACGGCGCTGATGGTGGCGACGATCGGCCACCTACGCCGGCACGGTGGCGGCGGCGCATTGGCGCGCCTGGAGGCGCTGCCGGGTCGGGCGCCCTCGTCGCCGGGCTCGTTCGGCGCCGCTCGCCGCTGGCCGGCACGTCTGGCGCCGGCCGCTGCTACTGGCAGGCTCGGTTACCGCGCTCGGCACGCTCGGGCGCCAAAGTCAAGACTGGCGCGCCTAGGCACGGGCTCGGCGCACTGGCTGCCTCGGTCGTGGTCGGGCGCCGGTTGTTGTAATCGATCATCTTTGATGCCTTTTGTTAATTTTTGACCGCATATCTGACTTTATTTGTCTTTTGCGCTTCCGGCGTCGCTGAGATCACGGCCCGAGGAGCCGCGACTCGACGCCGCGGAATGCACGCCTTCTTTCGGTGGTGCGCCAACTTATTATCTTCGCCAGATATCGCCTATGTTCCGCCGCTTCTCCTTTGTGAGGCGATTGGGAAGAGCCGAATCCTCCTTGTGGGGATTGACGCGTGATTGTGTACACCCGCTATGACCCCGCCGTTCTCCTTTGTGAGGCGATTGAAGAGCCAAATCCTCCTTTGTGGGGACCGACGCCAGATTGTGTACTCGCTATGACCTCGCTCGCCTTTGTGAGGCGATTGGGAAGAGCCGAGACTCTCCTTTATGAGGATTGAGGCTTCAAAGATCACCCATCTCGATGTTATTAACGGAGCGATTTCATACCAGATTTCCAGAACGGATATATTGTTGCTTTGTTCACGCTGACTATATTTATCGCTCTCCCGTGTTCGACGGTGAAATCGCCAGACCTGTATAAGGTCGGACTGATCTCATGGGTAGTTCTATGCCTTATACCGCTTCCTTTTTCAAGATATTCCTCCTAAATGATCTGACCCTTTGTTCTCTTTGGTAGGCGGATGTCTGATGATTATTCGCCTACTTCGGCTCCCAATGTCAAGTCTCGATTCTCAAGGTCATCCGAGAAGGCCTTTTTCCACCGAGGAAGCGAACCGCAAGCGAGGCTTAACACCGCTAGAAGAAACCAAGCCTAAGCCTACCATCATAATTTCGATGACGAAGTTTGAGGGATCGCCCATCATCCGCTTCCACCGCCTCCCTTGCAGCCTTGGTCAAACCAGATTTCCGACCCTTCGGTATAGGGCGGGTGGAGGCCCTGTGTTAATCTTGACGGACCACTTCCACGAATTCAACCCATCACGAGATTGCCCCGCCAAAAATGCCGCTCCTCGATTCCAGCCTCGGATGGGTCTCCTTCACCGTTGGAGAATAGTTTGAAACAGCGATCTCTATTATCGAGGTTAGATGGGCTTACTCTATGGTCTTCATTCATATTGAGTATCTTGGAGGAAATTCGCAGTGTTGGTGGTCCTCGCCTAGTTAATCGCTAGAGCGAAGCTCACTAGCCGCTAACTCTTTGCACCGTGTGGAGGATTTAGCCTTTTGAATCATGCGATGAGGTGATACGACATCATCACGGCTCGGATCAAGGCTTCTGGAACGCTGCCAGCGAGAGGAAAATATCGGAGCAAGAGATCATTTTTCGAACTCATATGAGCGCATATTGCCGCTTGCGCCAGAAGATAAACTTGTACCACACCCATGTTGAACGCATGTGAATCGTGGACTGCCAAGGGAGAAGACGCTTAGGATTTCACGCGGAGTGCCCGTGAGTCCGTGATGTCACCGAACGCGGAGAAGCAAGTCCTCGAGGCGATGCGTCGGGAACTACGCGGCCGCTATTGCCGCAATTCAAGAGGAACTTGAGAAGGAAGCCAAGGCTCGGGTTCGAGCGATCCAGAGGAAAATTAGCCGCCAAGGCTGACCTTGCTTCCTTCACATTACCGATTGCGCCAATGAAGTCCGATGTTGCGAGACTTTTCTCGTCTCGTACCAGCCGCTACGATTTTTATCTAGATGTATTATCATAACTTTGTTTGAATCAATTGTCTCGACAATTGTAGCTCCTTCTATATTTGCTTCAAATGAATAAGATCTATCCCTTCATTGTTTATTATGATTCTTTTACTGCCCTCAAATAATTAACCATAATACTTATAGGATTTTGGCAAACCCTCACCATCAACGGGTTTGATTAGCCTTTACCAACCACCGCTTGAGTTAGCTAGCGTATGATTATCTCGATCCGCTCCAAGACGCGACGCTGTGCTAAAAGAATGAAACTCTTCTAGACTCAAGGCTATGATATTGAATACATAGGTTTCAGACTTTTACCGCAAGAGACTACCCGCAACGCTGTTACACGTAGACTCATCCCTTCTTAGGCTTCGACTAAATACCCCGAATCGAACTCGTGTCTTCTTCAATCGAAAAGACTAAACCGCAACGCTGCAGGAGGCTCGCTTTATCCCTTCTTAGGCTTCGGATAAAATACCCGTAATCGAACTCGTGTCTTCTTCAATCTAAAGACTAAACCGCCGCGTGGTGGAGGCGCTTTATCCCTTCTTAGGCTTGGATGAAATACCCTGCATTGATCTCGTGTCTTCTTCAATCGAAAAGACTAAACCGCAACGCTGCGGTGAGGCGCTGGCTTTATCCCTTCTTAGGCTTCGGATAAAATACCCGTAATCAACTCGTGTCTTCTTCAATCGAAAAGACTAAACCGCAACGCTGTGAGCGCTGACTTTAGGTTATTGGCCAACCCCCGCCCTCAACGGGTTTGATGAGCCTTTACCAACTACCGCTTGAGTTGGGCTAGCATGCGATTATCTAAATCCGCTCTACACACAACGCTGTGCTAAAAGAATGAAACTCTCTTAGACTTAATGCTACGATGTTGAATAGGCTTCGCCTTTTGTGGGAAGACTAACCCGCAACGCTGCAGTTACACGAGACTCATCCCTTCTTAGGCTTCGATCTAAATACCCCTGAATCAACTCCGTGTCTTCAATCGGCGAAAGACTAAACCGCAACGCTGCGGTGAGGCTGACTTTATCCCTTCTTAGGCTTCGGATAAAATGCCCCGTAATCAACTCGTGTCTTCTTCAATCGAAAAGACTAAACCGCAACGCCTGATGAGGCGCTGGGTTTTAGGTTATGGCCAACCCCTCAACGGGTTTGATGAGCCTTTACCAACTACCGCTTGAGTTGGGCTAGCATGTAGATTGTCTAAACCGCTCTACACACAACGTTGTGCTAAAAGAATGAAACTCTTAGACTTAATGCTACGATGTTGAATAATGAGGCTTCGGCTTTTGTCACGAATAGACTACCCGCAACGCGTGGTAGGCATTGGCTTTATCCCTTCTTAGGCTTCAGATAAAATGCCCCGTAATCAACTCGTGTCTTCTTCAATCGGAGAAAGACTAAACCGCAACGCTGTAAGGCTGGCTTTATCCCTTCTTAGGCTGATAAAATGCCCCTGCACTGAACTCGTGCCTTCTTCAATCGGAGAAAGACTAAACCGCAACGCTGGCAGGAGGCTGGCTTTATCCCTTCTTAGGCTTCGGATAAAATGCCCTTAATCAACTCGTATCTTCTTCATCGGAGAAAGACTAAACCGCAACGCTGTGAGGCTGGCTTTATCCCTTCTTAGGCTTCGATAAAATACCCCAAGATGAATCTTGGTGCCTTCTTTGACCGAGAATGACCGAACCGATGAAGATTCGCTGAGGTGGGAAAGGAAGAATGTGTTCTATTTCCCGATGAGGCTAACAGCATCCCTTGTCGAGGAATCAAAAGACTCGTGACCTTCACGACTACCGATCTGAAAATCTCTACAAGATACCTTCACCGGCGCTACCTAAGATAAGAGGGGAACTAAGAGTGGGATCTCCACCGAGAACCGAAGAGACTCAGCGACCTTCACCGGACAACCTGTCGAAAATCCCTAAGATACCTTCACCGGCGCTACCTAGGATGAAGATGGAACTAAGAGTGGGATCTCCACCGAGAACCGAAGAGACTCGCAACCTTCACGGACAACCCGTCCGAAAATCCTACAAGATACCTTCACGGCGCTACCTAAGATGAAGATGGAACTAAGAGGATCTTCACCGAGAACCGAAGAGACTCAGCATCACGGACAACCCGTTCGAAAATCCCACAAGATACCTTCGGCCTACCGAAAAGGGATGGATGTAACCCTTCCAACACGAAGGGATTTACGGAGAGGAAGAATTTTATATTCTATCTCCCACAAAAGGATTTTGAGGGCCTCTTGTTCATAGACGAATCAAGAGAGGATTTTGGTGATGTACCGTAGTAATTTATAGACCCACCACAAGGAATTTGATCGGTGGGGAAATTGTGATGGAGGATAAATCTAGGGTTATCCTCGCGAAAAGTGGGTGAAACATCCCACGAGGAACTTCCCGTCGAACGAAGTTATCCCGAAGATACTATGGATAGTATTTCTTGAACTTCCCATTTATCTAAGATAATTGCGGTCCGCCATTTTGGGTAATTAGGCGATATGCACCATTGAGTAAACCGCTTTATTACAAACGCCCTCCCATTTAGGTTCGAATTTACCTTTCTTTTGGAAGTGAGGATTATCTACCGAATGCCGAGGACCAAATCTCCTTCTAAAGGTTCTCCGTCAACTTTCTTGTTGAAAGCCTTCGACATCCTAGCTTGGTAGAACTCAATGCATTGTTGAGCCTCCGAGCTTCTCATCTAACATCTCAAGCTCTTCGAGACGCTCGATGTTGTTCTTCGGCGCCATCTCTGCTGAAAGGGCGATGGCGACGGATCTGAATTTCCAATGGGAGAACCGCCACACCCGTAGACCGTGGAGTACGGTTGTTCCGATGCGGCGCATCGCTGTGCGCGATACGCCAGAGTGCTTCCAGTTTATCATCCCAGCCTCGCTTGTTACTCTTCACAAGCTTCGATGTAATTTTAACGATGGTCTTGTTGAACGCCTAATCCATTTGTCGCTGGATTATAAGCCGCTGACGACATCTTGTATCTTGAACTTTTCGCAAAACCCGATGAAGGAATTGCCGATGAATCGGGGACCGCTGTCATGCACGATCCGTCTGGGACACCGTGTCGATAGATGACATGGTGTTTGATAAACTTGATGACTGCATCGCCTTGACCTCTTTAGCTGATTGCTTCACCACTTGGAGAAGTAGCTCTGATCGCTAGAATAAACCGATCTCCTTTAACCGACGGAGGAAAAATGGGACCTACAACGCCCATTCCCCATGTCTCAATGGCGTGATGGGCCGAAGGATGCAACCGCCAGAGGCCGATGCATATAATTCGCGCGGAATTTGACACGCGGCATTTCCGAAGCCGCATCGACGCTGGCCATTAATCATTGTTGGCAAAGTAGCCCATTCTCCTCGATTCGATCGTAGAGCTTGGGACCAGCCGGTGTGCACCACATTCACCTTCGTGGTGCTTCCCCGGGACTCTCCTCGCTTTGTTTGAGAGGCATCGAGCAAAGACCATCGCATTCTGCGATATAGCATCCGGGTTTGAGGTCATAAAAGAATCTTGAGCTCTTCGCCGATTGACTCTCTCCTTCACGCCTTCTCGTAGAATACCATGTAAGACATAGTCGATGATAGGAAAGCCAATCTGGCTCCAACTTTTGGGTTGCATGTACTTCTTTGGTAACTAGCCCTTTATCTTCTTGTGCCTCATCGATAATGGTACGAAGAGTTGGTGAGTCCCGACCGTAACTAGTTGCTCTGCCTCTAAGGTTGTGCTAACGACACGCCTAACGCCGCCAGCATCCGCGATAAGCGCTTTGGAGGCGCTGATATATTCGATGAAAAACTCTTCAATGAGTCTCCGCTATTTCAACAACCGATGATAGACGATCGTGGTTCCTAACTTCGAGTCACCACGGACTTGCTTAACTATCAATTGTGAATCACCATACGCTTTCGAGATACTCACCATGAAACTAAGTCCAATAAGTAGCGCATTGTATTCAGCTACGCTAGAGAGGTTCTGAGTGAATAAGCACGGGCATGACATGATTCCCGGGAAACTAAGACAACCCCGACCAAGGAAATCTTAGAACATCCGGCACTTGCCACATTGGTAGCTCGAGAGGTTCACAAAATATAATCGCCATATTTGTTGGTGCGATGTAGTGTTGACTTGAACTTCATCCGAAGATCATCATATAGCTCAACCGATCCGCTGTCGGGCCGGGTACCAAGAGATCGCAAATCGCTTGTCCTTTGACCGACTTGTTTGAAGTGTAAGTCATATTGACAAGAGCAAGGCCCATTTCGCCAAACGCCAACTCATCGAGGCCGGTTGGTCATAAATATCCGGACCGATTTACGCTTGAGATAACATAAATCGCTCCGTCCGACTAAATAGTGCCGATTTTTTCAATCGCTAACACTAATGCAAGGCACCGCCACCATTGATATCGACTCGACCCACTAATGTTCGCCTGTAATACATCGCCGCTCGCGGACCGCTGCCGCCGCCTTGCGCGAGTAAAGCTTTAACGAGTGATCCGCTGCCTTGACGATCAAAATGGTTTTCCATGTGCAACAAGAACAGAGGTTTAGCGAGATAATACTTGATCTCTCTCGCGCTCGCAAAGCGCCGCCCCAAATATATGACACGCCTTCTTGTTCAACTTGGAGAACGGCCGGCACTTCCTGATAGGTTCGATGAATGAACTTGGATGTACCAATCGCCCTTGTAACCCCCGAAGTTCTCTGCATTTCTGAGGTTGCAACTCTTGAATTGCCTTCACTTTGTCGATCGACGTGGATTCCTTTGTTGGTGACGACGGCCAAGGAACTTGCCACCGACATTCCAAGGAAGGATTTGGTGATTCATCTTTAGCCGATGAGTTCGCATGAGTTCAATACCGCTCTAAGATTTTTGATGTGATCTCCTTTGTCACGCTTTTCACGCACCAAATCGCCGACGTAGCATTCGACCGTTTTCCAAGATGATCCCGAAAATCTCCGCCATTGTCTCTCGGTATGTTGCGCCAAGATTTTTGAGGCCGAACGCATGACCGTAGCAATATATGCCAATGGGCTGCTTCAACGCCAGGTGAATCTTGTACATCTTGATGATATACCCTAAAAGCCATCCATAAAGGACATTCTTTCAAATCCACACGTGTTGTCAACTATGACATCGTGATTGGAAGAGGGAAATCATCCTTGGGCAGCCGCTAGGTCTCAGAGTGCATACGCATCCTAATCGAACCATTCTTCTTCATGACCGACTATATTCGCCACCCAACCGATGTTGAATTTCCTCGATGAATCCCATTCTATGAGTTTCTTCACTGGCCAACAATTGCCTCCAATATTTGTGGATCTAAACCGCCTTTGCCGTTGCTTGACAGTTTGACATCCGCCTTTGATGTTGAGGCGATGTGTTGCCACATTAGGGTCGAGTCCCGCATGTCCTCGTGAACCCGTGCTAATACATCGATATACTCCCCGATTAGGGCAATCAACTCTTCCTTTTCTTCCAAGGGAGAGTATTGATGTTTATGAGTTTAGGATGCTCTTCATCACCCATATTAACCTCGACTACCTCATCCTTAGTGGGGTTCTTTGTTCGAACCTATCCCCAAACCGCTTCGAAGTTGATGGATCCATGGGTCTTCCCATGTTGGCATATCTTCATCACCCTCAATAGCAGGATCGATCGTGGCCATATTCGACATCGAAGTCTTGAAAGCTTCTCCCAGGTCGTGTCAATCCCAAGCCGAAGAGTCGACTAATGTCCGCTCTCACCGGGTGGATTATTATCAATCACCACGAGCATTCATCTTCCGAGGAGGATTCAGATCCCAATCCCTTCTAAATGCATAGTAATTATCCGCTTTCCTCTGGGACATATGCCGCTTTAGGAGGGGTTCGAGGCCTCGTCCAAACATAGACCTTCCCTCGTGTCAAGTCATACCCCATCTTTCCATGATACCCGCTGTTTCGACTATATCCGAATGTGGAGGATAGGCCCATTGTCATCTTCACCTTCTTCAAAGAAATGATTGCTGGAACCGTGATCTCCTTTTCCTCAGAAACCAAGTCTCTTTCACTACTTGATCTTCGTGGATGACAAGTGTTGTCCCAAAGGAGTCCCGAATCGCTTTTGTGAAGTAAGATGATCGAAGTTGTGTGCAACTCGATCATTGTATAACTCGCTATCACATCATTCAAAGATAAAGGATACTCTAAATCGCCATTTATTGATTCATCGGCAATTTGCCAATTACAATGTTCATCCGACGATTCTTCATCGCCAAGATTGATTACAAGGGGTACAATGTCATTTAAAACAAAACCTCCACTATAACCAAGCCCGGTTTCGTACGCCTTTCACCGCTGTCCGCATTCTGGGCCGATGATTCGCCGACTCATTACCGAGAGGAGAGAATCGTGAAATAATTCTCCATCCCTTAAACGTTGTTTGTCCGCCACCACCGCCTTTGACTCATTATTCGTGGTTCACATTGAGACACCGATGAAGAGTAGACGGACTATAACGCTATGTGGATCCAAGGTCACCCAACAATAAGTTATAGGAAGTCTCAGCCAATCACATAGCGTGACTTCGACTTTAAGTCCCCATTTGGCACTTAATCCGATTTTACCAAGTGCGGGACCCACGGTGTTAAACGTAGATCATTGTGCCGCTTGATGCTAGCTTGCTCGGGCGTTCTTGATGATACATGAGGCGCAGGGCATGATGCTCACAATGAACCCTGACGACTTGGATCCTGCTAACTTCACTAGAGCCAATATACGTGAAGTATAGCGCCTATCGCGCTTGAATTCCTCGCCCGCATATCCTCCTTTGTAAAGGTGATGCGGGAAGTGTTTAGTCGCAAGGTTGATTGCCGGGCCGACTCTTCCGACTCTACCTAATCGGTGAGGAAGACTTCAATCGCGAGGGCTTTTGAAGAGCTTCGCCTTCTTTGATAAGCGCAAAGAACTCATAGAGAGTGATCCTATGGGATATTGGCTAATTGGGCCATGACGCCGGTTGTATGGAGAGTTCGGTTCCTGCTTATCTCTTCCACCGGGCGATCGAATCGACCGCCGAGTTGAACTTCATGCGCCGCTTGTCAGTAGCTTTGGCGCCCACTCTGTCGCTGCTTTCTCGCGGCGAAAGTGAGGATTTGTTGGTACCCCCAGCCTAGAGCCGCCTGGCATTAGGGTCGGGACTTCCGTACTTGTATTTGTACTCGTGTCCACCCTCGGGTGGCGCGGCTTTAGGTTCCCTTCTGACAAATGGAATGTTACACACTGCTCATCGCCTCCTCCGACTGCGGAAGTAGCATGACATGCCTTTCCCTTCGCCGCTTTTCTTCAAGAAGAGGCTACCCATTGCTCATCTTCCAAGAAGTTCGGTGGACCCACAAGACTTCGCCATTCTGGGTCAGATAACGATACAAGTCCTTTCTAGCGCTGCTTGGTGTCGCCATTCACCGCCTTCACGTGAACTTTGACCACCGGTTCAGTTCAAACCATGCCAATGGCACCGACCAAACTTATGGATACCGTGATTCGCTCGACCTTCTCTCTTTGGACGGCTTCATAGTAATGACCCTACATCAATTAAAGCCCGGATTTTGTCCTTAAGGTCAAACAGATTTAGGGGTGATGAACCGCCTCCTGGTGCGATACAAGATCTTGGTCATTCGGTTCATCGCCTCTTGATTCTCAATCGAGGGAGCTTGATCTTGTTATTTTCCACAAGATATTGAAGAGACCGGAATCTCGTTCCTAAAGGAATAGGACTTCGGAATCTCGCCTAAGGCCTTCTTGTGGCCCGTGTTGCCACGCTGATCGGTTCGCTTGCGCTGCCGCCGGGTTGCCGCTGCCGGCCGGTTGAGTTGAACGCTTGTTCGCGAACCGCCTTGGCTTGTTCTTTCCCTTTGCCACAGTTACGCTTCGAGTCTCCTGTCGGCTTCTCCGCCTTTGAGGAATCTCTGCTTGTCTCCACGAACCTTCAAGTCCTTCCATCGCTATCGATGGTGTGCACCCATTGCTTCAAGCACATCTATTGATAAGTTGTCGCAGGTTTGAGGATGAACTCCTCTATTGATCCCGCTCATTGCCTTGTTCCGGATCGCTTAACAAAGATGTCCACGGCCCGCTTTCTCGCTTTTCGCCGAGCAACATCCCGATCAATACCTGGTATCGCCATCAAAGAAATTGGTAAGGAAGCTAGACTCCATGTCGCCCCACCGTGAATGCTCCCCGCTTGAGACGGCGGTACCATTCAAGGCAGCCCCAATGGCGGTGCTAACGAATGACCGAACCATCAAGGGTTCGCTGTCGTAAATAACTCCAGGTGTGACTTGAAATAAATCAAGTGTCATGTCGGGAACCCTTCCTCACAAATGGTGTGAAGTTTATTAAGTTAAACTCGACGGTAAGGGATTGCTTCCCACTCCCTGTATGGGCAAGGAATACCGTTTCTTTACTTCTTGAGCGAAATCAATGAATTGATTTTGCTCTCCAAGTCTTTGATCTTCGCCTCATGAGCAACAGCCAGCCGCGGGTTCGGGGGTTATCATCTTCCGTGCTTCCTCCGATCCCAATCGCTATCATCTTCATCGACGCTGACGCTACCGACTTGATTCACCTTGATGTTTTGTCGTGGCTTGACTTGGTGCATTTCATCGCCCGTGATGGCCAACTCCATTTCTAACTTGAAGTTTTCCCTTGTTTATTCAACGCTTCGCCTAGCATTTTGGCCACTTGATCGGTACGATCATAAGTGTTTCGGGGCTCCTCGCTAGATACAAGATGATCGATGCGACATGGAGCCAATATCCGACGATCATCCTCCGCGGGTAACCCCTTCGAAGCTTATCGATCTCGACCCGGATAGTCCCGACCGCAAACGAAGTTAGCCGCTATGGCGCTGGGAATAGCCCGTGACGATGATTCTTTGTCGGTCATATTATTAGTGACCTCGCAACTCACCCTCTCGAGATCATCCTTTGGAATCGCTTTGTCCTAGGTCTCTGCGATCTCCGCGGTGAGTCTCTCAAGACCGACACCCTTCGAGCTTGATGGCAATTGCACTCCGAGCATCGCCTTAATGAGCTTGAGCACAAGCATGATCAGCCAATTTGGGGAATCCTTCGAGATTTTCTCGCACTCTTATACGGTAGTACCACTCATCGGTGTGTACCGGAGCAACCTCGCCGTGAGCGTCATGGATCTTCGTATAACGCCCTCATCGCCGATGAAAACGCCTTCCGAGGATCGGTCAATCCATCGAACTTCCGAAAGTGACTCGCCAGACTTTCGCCGATGTGGGCGCGGTTCTGCAGATCTCTGACTTCGATTTTCAATCCGATAGGAGAGGCCGCAGGAATCTTCTTGTCCTTGTTGGAACGGGTGCCACCTCCGCATGAGGAGTGACCCGTGATTCTCTTCGAGGACCGAGACGATCCTTGATAGTCGGTTTGGTGGTGGTGACGGAGTTGGCTTCACCATCGATTCGGCAGACGCTTCGCTTTGAGGCGCCGCGCCTGGGCTTTGGCGTTGATTTGCACGCCGATCTCTTCGCTTAAGCCGAGACGGGAGTGTGGGCGATCGAGGTTGGGGCACCATTAGACTTGGGCCTCCAAACCCCGGCAGACGGTGCTTCTTTGCCACTTCTTTAACTCACGCAGCCCGCTGTACCAAAGCTCGCGGCTTATGCTAGCGAGTGCGCGCGCTCCGGATGCGCCCTGAATGTGGAGCGGTTCCGCTGACACGACCCACTCGCCGGTTGACGGCTTGATAGCCCGCCGATCACTTGAAGCCTCAAGCAGAGTTCGATCTTAGATCCGCCAGAGCGGACCCCATCCATGGATTGCATGGCTGGCAAGCTTAAGGCCATGCTTTGTCGCCGCTTTGGCGAAGCTCGCTTGAGAGTGCGGCGCGATCGCCGGCGCTCATCTCGCACCATCGGACTTCGGGCGCCGGCGGGATTTCGCTACCGGCACGGGTTGGACTCGCCATCCCGGGCTCTACATCGAGGCCCATCGGTTCTCCTTGCAATGAGACCTTCTTGGAGCGGCGGGGAACTGATCTCGAGGAGGGTGAGGATAGGTACTCCTCGAACTTCTCCCGGTCGAACTCAACTCGACTCTTCTTCCACCGATAGGGATCCGCTGGTTATGCACGACTCCACTCCGACTGAGGCCGGTTCTAATCGTGGTCGCCAACTTGTTCGCAGAAAAGTCGATGATTGTCATTGATTTGAACTTGTTTACTCTTTGCCTACAACAAAATTCAAAAAGAAATTGCCTTTTATTTTAAGGCGCATAATGAAAATCAAAAAGATTGCGACTCTTTCCTAAACAAACACGGGATCTCATATGTCGAGGTCCTCGCTATGCGGGTTCTTTGCCCGTGCCGGGTTGTGTCCGTGGACCACCGCAATTCCAATCCCGTAAACTCGGGTTCGAACTACAGACGAGAGGGGCTCGCTTCACGAAGGAAACGGTTACCGAGGGGATCACACTCACGGCGAGAGGATCGTCATGATCGTGACTCACTTAAGGAGAGGATCACGAGCGTGAGATCTACAAGGAGAAATCACAAATACCCGAGGTTAAGACTAAGCTTAACCTAGAGGGTATCTCAGACGACCCCGAGCTATTTACCACCAGAGATCCGACGTCCGATTCTTGAGTCAGCCATGCTCGAACCGCATGTCAGATCTCGCGAGGGCTCTTCTAAGTCCGCCGAATCCAAGCCCAAATCCCAAAAATCCGACCTCAAAGTCTCCAAAATCCACCAAAAATCCACCTCAAAGTCTCCAAAATCCACCAAAAATCCCTCCCCGACGAGCAAGACCCCCTATTTATACAAAGGGGGCCGCCATGAGTGGTTCGCCACTCTTAGCCGAGCCACTGCCTGTGTCAGCCGAGGTTCGGCTTTACGGTGGTCGAGCCACCTACCACTTGGTCGAGGCACCTCGGGTTGTTAATGAGGTGGCTCGCCAGTGGCCGAGCCACCTTGGCCAATTTTATCGCCGGGCCCGGCCGCCTTGGCGCCGCTCCGCCGACCTCCGGCCGATTCTTCGCCGATTCTTTCGGCCTTCCGCTTAGTTTTGTTCTGATGTCGCCGCTGTGTGTTTGAGTCCGCGGTCCGATCAACTTTCGTGAGCTCAACGTTCGCTTGGCCGACGACTAAGTACGGTTGACTCAGAGGCTTGAAAATTGCCTATAAGTCCCCGAACGTAGCTCGATGACGGTGAATAATCGACAAGTCATCCGATGAAGTAATGGCAAACCGCTGACGACACAACAAGTGAACGCGAGCGAACGCCTCCAAGACGCCCTACGCAGAAGTTTTCGGTCCCGCTTAGCCGGCATGGGCGGGGTCATGGGCAGCGCCCTTATGGTCCGGCAATACCGAAATTTTTGAAAAGAGCTCTCCTTCTCCGAAATGCCACCGATTCCTGAACCTTGGTGAACTGACGCGCCATGAGTGCGAAAGTGGGGATAAACCCAACTTTGAAGCCTCAAATTAAGCCTGAAAACCAGCAGAGAGAAGCCACGCAACGCCGGGTCAAAACCGACACTCTGTGAGGTGTCTCGCCCGAAGCGAGACATCTAGGTGCTCGCCTCACCGAAGCGAGACACTCCAGAGGTGTCTCGCCGCCGAGATTTCCAGAGGTGTCTCGCCGAAAGACACTTCAGAGGTGTCTCGCCTGCCGAGACATCCATAGGTGTCTCGCCACCGAGAGATTGAGGTGTCTACCGAAGCTTCAGCAGTGTCTCGCTGAGCGAGACACTCATAGGTGTTCTCGCCCGAAGCGAGACACCCGTGGCGTTCTCTACTGGCGAGACACCAAGGCCGTAATGGGCTTTTGCCCGCCACCAAGATCCGCCGTGATCTATAAATGTGACGCTAGGGTTTCATTTTCAGAGGTCGGCAGAGATAAAACAGAGGAGATAGCCACCAACTCTTGTGTGTGCCTAGAGTTAGAGAATTTCCAAGGAGAGGAGATCAAGATCTAGACTTGCACGGGAGACGGCGACCGAGATCCAAAGTTTTCGTGATCCGCATCTACAACAAGAAACATCCTTTGATCAAGCTTGGCCTTGATCCGAAGAAGAGTAACGAAGTTCGCTTGGTCGATCTCGCTCACTACGCTGATTAGTTCCTGGCTAATTAATCTCCAGATTCGCTTAGATCTCGACCGATCGATCTAAGAATTCCCACGCAAAAGGAGGGATTTTTAGATCTAGATCCGCATCCGCATCTCATTCGATCAACACTTGGGAAAGGAATCGCGGTGGTCCACGGAATACATCCCCAGATAGGCAAAGAATCCGACGCAGCGAGGACCCCGAAAATAGAGATCCCTGGTTTGTTTAGGGTTAAAGTTGTAATTTTGATTTTCATTGTAAGCCTTAAAAAGGCAATCTTTTTCTCAATTTCGTAGTTTAATCAAGTTTGTAACGGATTCAAGCAATGACAATCATCCCAACTTTTCCCAGAATAAGCCGGCACCACAAGGGAGAAACCGGTCTTGCATCCGAGATCGCAGTTACAGCCTACCGGATTCCGATCCCGTGATCGAAGAGGTCGAGCACGACCACCAGAGAAATTTGAGGCCTATCTCTGCCTCATCCAACTCTTTTCCCCGCAAGGAAGCCCTCACGCAAGGAGGACTCACAACACCGACCGAAGTCCTCGCCGCCAACAACAATGACGCATAACTCCCCCGCCATCCAAAGGCGCCGATCTGACTTCCTCCCGCCAATGAGGAAAGTCCGGCGATGTGACTCTCAAAGAGAGCTCCGCCAACGCGCCGACAACGCCTTTATGCTGGCAATACGCAGGCGTTAGAATCCATGGATCTGTCCGATACAAGCCTGATACGAAAGTCCCAACAGGCGCCGAGCCCCAAGACGAAGATAGTGGTAACTCCTAAACCGCCGACCGAAGAATGGATCCGCCAGCGAGATCGCCCACCCTCGGGCGGATCCAAAATGTCGCAGTCCCACGCACGCCGCGTGCACGCGGCTGGTTCAGCTACTCAACAAATTTCTAAAGGAGCAGAGGTGACCAAGAAGTCACCGAAGCAAGTCGAACTCACCTCCCGCATCAGAGCTTTTTCCTCGATGCACCGGCCTTCCAAAGACTCCACCAACACCACACCCCTTTCGATAAGGGGTTCGAAGGTTTCCGCCAGGTCCTGCTCAGCTGATCAAGGTGAAAGGTCAACCGCAAGCTTGTTGAAGAGATCCAGACAACTCGCACGCCGGGTAGCTTCGCCACTCACGGACGAAGTCACGGAGAATCCACCAACCGGTTTGCGGATCGAGGTCCAAAAGCCCGCCGAGGTCGCGACCAAAAGCGCAAGGGCAGCGCCTGAACTTTCAAAGACTTCGTGGACGCCGACCCAACCTCGATGGAGACGCCGTCATCCGATGATGACGTTATACCCGAGAGAGACGTTGTCGCCGCGACGGGTAGTTGTTCCGCACTCATGCCGACGAAGTTGTACTATCGCGGTCGGGAAGGAAGAAGTTTCGAGACGAGCCTCCGTAAACCGCATCCTCTTGCATTTGTACTAAATTGATCAAGCGCGGTTTCTGAGTGTAAATGCCGCCATAAAACCGGAAGGGTGTCGGCCTTCCAAAGATCGAAAGCACCAACGAACCGCCAAGACCTCACAGGCGCTCCCAAGAAGACATGCACTCGCCAAAGCAAAGATGAGCCGCTTGAGGTCACCATCAATATGACCAACAAGGCAACGCCGCCACGCGATTCCGCAGCCCTCCCAACGGTGACTCGCTAATGGCCGGTACTATCGACGGCCTAACTATCACGACCCAACGAGGGATCCCTTCAAGGCACACCGCAACGAAGAGTACCTTCGAAGATGAAGTATCTGGATGACGGCTCGGCAATGGCATCCGATAACACCGCCTCTAGTGAAGGTCATACTGCGGAAGCACTCATGATTAGTACCGAGGTGGCTGCTACTTGAAGAAGCCTTGGCAAAACGAAAGACAACTTCAAACTCGAGATGGACATGGCCATGCCAGATGAGAGAAATGCATGACCGGCAGATGCAAGCCGATGATTAATCGCCTGGTGAGGGTCGCCGCAACAACGCCAATTTGACG